>JAFMSR010000013.1:17998672-18188672 GCA_022818135.1 Saxidomus purpurata | reverse complement strand
ATTAGTCCAAATTATAGTAATATTATAATAAATTTAATTATGTAGCATGTAATGAAGCCTAATATGAACCTTGCTGTCTTACAAATGAATTTTTTTTTAAAACTAAAGGCATATCATATATTATATCCATACAATGTATATATATGTATACCTGCAGAACATTAAGCATTTGTTAAGGGTAAAATCTAGAACATTTCGTTGTTTGCCTGGTATAAAAATTTAGGACAAAATTTGGAACACAACATTTGCTTGCTAAGCAATAAAGCAATCTGAGATAAACTTTGGCCAATTATATGTATATGGTACATTTTGTATACGAATGCATCCTTGGTAGTTTGTGAACAGGTGTTAGTAAGGTTTAAGAAATTTTCACTTGTTTTTTTATAAAACTTGTAACACTCTGAAATATGAAAATTATATCAGAGAGGTCTATAAATATAATGCCTCTGAAATATGAACCAGCGATTTATAAACAAGAGGGCCATCATGGACATATATCACTCACCTGGCTACCATGGGCTAAAATTCGCAGGTCAACAACTGTGATGCAGAAAACAAAGTAAAAGTACACTACATTGTAGCCCTAAAACTACAGTATCATAGTATGTCAAAGGTAGGTCTGGAGTGCGACCAATTTTGACCTAGAGGTAAACTTAGAACAGTTTAGGGAGAAGACCACTTGACAATGCTACAATATACATACCAAATATCTAAGCTCTAGACCTTACCACTATGGAGAAGAAGATTTCCAACAAGAGCTGTCAGTAGGACAGCACGCTCGACTTTTTTAGTGCTTGCCAATAAAACAAAACTTTGACAGTTAAGGGCACACAAGACTTTAACTAGGAATTTCTTAGTACAAATCAAGAAACATTTTCACAAAGTTATCTTCTCTTGCTTACAGATAAGTCTCATGATGGTACATAAGTACTCCAATTTTCAAAGTCATATCTCAAATGGTTAAGTCAACAAGTGGACAAGAATGAAAATTTTAACTGAGTTTCTAAGTCAAAAAGGGCCATAATTCAAATAAAATTCTTGACAGAATTACCTTCTCCTGGCCATGTTTGGGGATCATGATGGTAAACAAGTATTCTAACTTTCAAATTAATATCTCAAACAGTTTAGTCAAAAAGTGGACTGGTACGAAAAACTTTACCAAGATTCTAAGTCGATAAAGGGCCTTAATTTTTAAAACAAATCCCTGACAGAGTTACCTTCTATTGCCTACAGATGGGGGTAATGATGTAAATAAGTGTTCAAAGTTTCAAAGCAATATCTCAAAGGGTTAAGGCAATAAGTGGATTTTACCCATATTCAATGTATTTTCTAAGTAAAAAAGGGGCATAATTCTGTCAAAAACCTTGACAGAGTTATGTACTCTTGTCTGTTGATGTAGGTCATGATGGTGAACAAGTATGGTTAGTTTCAAAGCAAAACCTCTCATGGTTTTGAAATAAAGTGAGGTGGTACGAAAAACTTAACCAAGCTCAATACACTTTCTAAGTCAAAAAAGGGGCATAATTCTGTCAAAAACCTTGACAGAGTTATGTACTCTTGTCTGTAGATGGAGGTTATGATGGTAAACAAGTATGGTAAGTTTCAAAGCCATACCTCTAATAGTTTTGAAATAAAGTGGGGTGGTACGAAAAACTTAACCAAGGTGTGACACCAACGCGGACGCAGACGCCGGGTGAGTAGGATAGCTCCCCTTTTCAGTTTCAGCCTCAGTGGCATTATATGAAATCAATAATCCTATACAGCACCACTAGGCAATGCTACAGAACAGCTATCTAAGTCTCATGGTTTTAGACAAGAGGATTTAATAAAGTATTTCCTTAAATGCCTATAAAAAAGTAAGCCCTGTGGCAGGCTAATTTTGACCTCAGGGATATTACTTGAAAAGCCAGATGTATACGCAAGTAAGTAAAGTTTTCCTAGGAGTTTACTTTCTATATTTATGAACATCAGGGCTCACTCAGGAAAACCGAAATTTTGCCGATCTGGACTGATTTTCAACGTGTCAGACCGATTCCTATGACAAAAAATTAATAAAAATTTGTATCATATAATTAATAGGGTTTTATCGTTGGTTAGTTATTTTAGGTTTCGGAGGATAGTGCAAGATTATAAAAGAGAGTGTCCCTATTCCAAAGACACCCCTGGTCCCAGTTTCACAAAAATACTTAAGTATTTTAACTCAGTAACATGCTCAACTTATTTCAACACTTATAATTAGCCCACTTTAAAGAATTCAAGCTTGTCAGAATAGTAATTTACTAATTTTTTACATTTATAATACACTTGTCAGTATTTGGAAATGTTGTTTTATAGCAGGTAATTTATATTAAGTAAATTTTTAAAATTCTTTAGTTGTACTCAAAATTCTGTATCTAACTTGCATATTGTATTTCACTGAACATTTTTTCATTCAACATGTTTATTTCATTAAAAAATAGACTATCGTTAAAATTGACAACAAGAAATATCCTTACTTTTATTGACAACTTGACTTTGAAATAACGTACTCAGCTAAGCAATAATTACTCAAGTATTTTCGTGAAATTGGGGCCAGGTTCTTTAACATGCCAGGGGTATTGCATCCATACATGGGACCCCGGTTTAAGTCTCATCTGAAAGACTGTTAGTAATTTTAGTTGGTCAGTCCCGGGAATCTAACCCGCTACTTCGAGATTACAAGTCTCGTGCACTCCAAACATTTTCTTTAAATTTCATAAAACCTACTGAATGTAATAATGTATTTTTAAAGATGTCTTAAAAGAAGTAAGTCAGCACTTTATTCTAAAGAAAGCAAATTAATATAAATAGTTAGAAAAACGGGTGTGTGCTAATTTCTATTGAGGGCTTAAAGTACTAAGCTTCGTAATCAGTTTGAAAACAGATGATGAAAAAACAGCTGACAAAAGTTTTAATAAAAATATTGAAAAGTGTTGGCATAACAATGAATTTCCAAAGTGTAAATGAACAAGAGCTGTCCCTCACAAGTGACAAATGTCCCCGAAAGAGGTGTCTCACAGTCTGTGTCCTCTCCATGTGCTCAATAATTGTGCCACGTAATTTTAAAATCCTTCCATGCATGACAAAGTTACAGTCCGGACAGAAATGTATGACTATAAACAGGATTCCATTACCTTCAAACTCTAAGTGTAACCTTGAACTTTGAGGTAGGGACATGGGTCTTGCACGCATCATGTCCTCTTGATGTACTAGACATTTGTGCCAAGTTATTTTTAAATCCTTCTATGCATGACAAAGTTACAGTCCGGATATGAATGTGTGCATATATAGAAGATTCCATTACTTTCAAACTCTAAGTGTGACCTTGACCTTTGAGGCAGGGACGTGGGTCTTGCACACATCACATCCTCTTGATGTGCTGAACATTTGTGCCAAGTTATTTTAAAATCCTTCAATGCATGACAAAGTTACAGCCCCATCACGAAAAAATGTAAGGTCAGACGGACAGAGGGACGGTGCGATTTTAATATGCCACCCTTCAGGAGCATAAAAATGAGAAAATATTTTTAAAATGCTAACATGCTTCTACAACTAAAAGTATATATTAAACGGGTGAACGGGCAGTTTTTATTCATTTATTCCCCTACTTTACCAGGTAAAAGTATATATTGGTGATTAAAAATAGTATTTTAAAACGACGCTATTGTTTACACAATTCGTAATGATTTTTCATTAAATAAACACGGAAATAATTCTTGTAGTTTTAAAAGAGTCGTCATAGTATCAAATAATGATACTAGTATTTATACAAGAAGAAAAAAAGAAAAATGCGACGTGGTTGTTTTCTTTCTTCTTACATGATGTAACTATATAGATATGTAAAAATATAAATATATCTATTTATTTCAACATTATATCTTATTTAAACTTAAAGTTTAAAATTCCAATGAAACGATTTTTGTAGAATACCTTAACAAGAGGGCCAAGATGGCCCTATATCGCTCACCTTGGTACAAGTCCACTTGCCTGGTGGAAGATCACTAGATAATGTTATATACCAAATAAGTTTTCCTATATACGCCTTTGTAAAACAAATGATCCTCCCCCCCGGACAAGGTCAATTTTGACCCCAGGGGCATAATTTGAACAAACTTTGAAGAGGTCTACTAGGCAATGCTACATGCCAAATATCTAAGCTCTAGGCCTTGTGGTTTCAAAGAAGATGATTTTTAAAGTTTTTACTATATAAGCCTATGTAAAACTAAGTGACCCCCGTGCGGGGTCAATTTTGATCCGAGGGTCATAATTTGAACAATCTTGGTAGAGGTCCACTAGCCAATGCTACATGCCAAATATCTAAGCTCTAGGCCTTGTGGTTTCAGAGAAGAAGATTTTTAAAGTTTTTCCTACATAAGCCTATGTAAAACTAAGTGACCCGCCGTGCGGGGTCAATTTTGATCAGGGGCTCAAATTTGAACAATCTTGGTAGAGGTCCACTAGCCAATGCTACATGCCAAATATCTAAGCTCTAGGCCTTGTGGTTTCAGAGAAGAAGATTTTTAAAGTTTTTCCTATATATTCCTATGCAAAACTAAGTGACCCCCGGTGAGGGGTCAATTTTGACCCGGGGGTCATAATTTGAACAATCTTGGTACAGGTCTACTAGACAATGCTACATGCCAAATATCTTAGCTCTAGGCCTTGTGGTGTCAGAGAAGAAGATTTTTAAAGTTTTTCCTATATATGCCTATGCAAAAAGTAAGTGCCCACCTGCGCGTGGTCAATTTTGACCCGGGGGTCATAATTTGAACAGTCTTGGTAGAGGTCCACTAGACAATGCTACATGCAAAATATCTAAGCTCTAGGCCTTGTGGTTTCAGAGAAGAAGATTTTCAAAGTTTTTCCTATTTGTTGCCATAGCAACCAGAGTTCTGCATGGAATGGAATTCTTTGAACAATTTTGGTAGAGCTTCATGCAAGGAACATTCCTGCATAGTTTTATCAACATTGGCCTAGAGGTTTCAGAGGAGATGTCATTTGAATCAAAATGTTGACGGACGACGGACAATCATCGATCAGAAAAGCTCACCCTGGCATAGCCAGGTGAGCTAAAAACATCGCCATAATATTTAAAAGATATTAAGGCAGAAGACAAAACAAAACACAAGCTGTATTTAGGTATGTGCAGTTAATTTATATATTACACCTGCACCTGTGTATTACTATTAATCTGTACAGAGATTATTATAATTTTTAAATCATACCCTCATTTAGACAAAAACGGACAAATTCAAAAAGGTTTAAGAAATGTATATAAATTTGTTGCTGTACCATTTTATAATAGAAAATAACCGTCAAGTAGATGTGTCCGTTGTTTACTTTTTTCATTGATTATTCTAAATCTTAACCCTAAATATATTTGAATTATCAAAAGAATAAATATGATTAAACATCTGTAAATGGCTTTTAACAATCTCGTTAAACAATGTTAAAGTGTTTTATAAAACAAATATAAATGATAGATCAATAATATCAGTATAGATCTATATACATGTACATGTATATCGCTTATACAGTGGCGTGTTACTGCCCCCTCAGTTGCAAGTACGGTCGATATTCATCAATGTCGCACATGCGCAGATATCTGTGAAAAACCCGTATGGTATGTGTATTCGCACCTCCGAAGTATCCCCAATTGACGTATCAAGATCATGAAGATTATTGCCCTATGCGAGCATCTGTAGATCAGTCCACATGATCAATATTTTTGCCTTGGGCGCCACTTGAAATGGGTCCAAATGAGAGGCAGGTGAAAGGATAATTGCTCCTAGTTACTCTTAACAATCATAATTTAGAATAACAATTGAATTAACAGCCAAACTGTAATATGTGGCAGATCATACTCAGTCTATAAAATTATATCTTTAGTCTTAGAGTAATGATATTTGACATGTATGATTAAACTGTGCCATTCATTTTTGTCATTGAGTGTCATTATGGTTTAGACTCAAGTGTTTTTTGAGCAGGGATAAAAATGCTTGAACAAACAAAAAACTTGAGAAAAACAGAAGTATTGAAATTATATTCAGTGGGGAATGGGATATTACAAAAAATTCAAGGATATAAAAATTATGTAAACTTCATTACGATTCATGAACAAGAGGCGCATACTGAACAAAGGAGGCGGGGCTAATGGATCTACGATACTCGACAAGCTTTAAAATGGATGGGAATCGGCAGAGGGGAGGGGTCCAAAATTTGGCCGTAATTGGGTGTATTTGCCATGTTGGCGGTGATTAGCCATGCTTAAAAAGGTAAGGCGGAAAATCCGTGGCCCAACACAAAGGGGATGGGGAAGAAACTGTGATGGAAATTGAACCGGGGGCAGGATCTGCTGTGATTGGCCAAGAGAAAGGCGGAATATCAGAGGCGAATCTGGAAGGGGGAAGAAAAGTTGATTGTGTGTGATCGAGGATGGGAATAGAGACTTGGAATCGACCACGATTGGCCGGCACGGACCGATTACGATTAAAAAATTTCCTAAGCCCTGATGAACATACTTTGTCATACAGTGTAACACTTAGTGTTGCGAAGTTCTGTAGAGAAAGCTTTGGAAAATGTTTAGTAAAACATATAATTATGTAGTTATTTTTCTGAGTGCCATGAAACGAGAACATCCCGCTGTTTCTTGTCAGGAGAGAAATTCAAGCCAGCCGCTGGTACAGGGTTCAAGAGTATTTCTCAACAAGAGTTTTTATCTCTGGTTTTACTTGTGCAGCTAGAGATCTTGTTGATGGACATTTTCAGGCAGATATTTGTTTGATTTGATTTGATGAGAATTTTATCAAGGTCCGTCCAAAAGAGCACTTATGTTAGCTTGATATTTGGATGAGACCCCGGCATGTCTCCCGTCATGCCTAAAAAATAAAATTTTGAAGCCAGAAAATAGGAGAAATTTACCTGACTGCAATTTCCAGCCAGTATAGCCAAAGGTTGTATTTGATTGGTTACCAAATAGTAGGCCAATCACGGCGACCAATGAGATCTAAGTGTGATTGACCTAGTTTGTATGTCTGGATCGTGGTAGCCTAACAGTTTTTAGAAAATTTTGATACTAGATGTTATATGTGTTTGTTTTGTAAAGTAAAAATCCCCTTTAATAAAGTGTTGTCCTATTTTTATTTTGCTTAGCTTTTTGTGATGATAAAAAATTTAATTGTCCTGAATGATAGAATAAAATGTTGTCCGAAAAGATGGTTTTACTTATTTGAACAAGTTAAAAAGTATGCATGAAAGTTTGACTTATGTTTCTACTCTGAAATTTTGAAAATATAAAAACCCCTTAAAACCCAAATAAGCCAGCAACCGCACAGGCTACTTGTTAACTTTACTTCTTTAATTATAATGGTGTACAATAGAAAATTATAAAGAGACTTGTACTAGTTGGTTGTTTACTACCGGAGCTATTAGCAAAAATCGGAGCCAGGAGAGACAAAAATGATTAACCAATCAGCAGGGTGCTAATGGCCGCCAGTTCGGTCTACTACTGTTGAAAAAAGCACAGTCATTAATGTAATTATTTGAATCATTTGTATCATAAATTAGATAAAATGCCAAAATTTGTCTTTAAATATATGAATGTTGCTGTAGATCATGAGTTCGTAAAATAGAAATTTTATTAAAATTTTGTGGAATTTTGGTGAGAAATTCTTTTTAATTGTTTCAGAAGGAAATTTTAATTTTAATCTGTTAATCTGTTTTATTTTTTACTTATAAATAATAAAAGAAGTAAGTGTAGATCATGATTTGCATGATCGGCGTTTGGTCCTCGGACAGATGCTGGTGAACTACTATTCCTGATCCTGGTTGACTAACCAGTACTTTTCACATCTTCTTTGTTGTGAGTGATTGGGTTTTTCGTGCCTGAGTAAGATTGTTCTTAATGTAGTTTTGATCTTATATTACACATCTTTATTGGTTCGAAAATATAATTGCGAAAGTTAGATATGCTTTTCAAGATTAACATTGCTGTTCGTACTACTTGACCTGACCTACTTGTTGGTTTTGGGTGACCTACTGCGACTTTTAGTGCGCACGAACCGTATGGAGTTATAACAGGTGCGCGTTTGGCTTTTTTGGATCCGGCTATTTTTTGACAGTAGATTACTGCTTCCATTTAGGAAATAAGTAGTGTTTTTTGCATTTTCTGCAATGTCTGGGGTATCTAGTTATAGGATCAATCACTGTTTTTAGTTAGTTATGACTTTTTATATGGGCATTAAGTATGCATTTTCTTGTTTAAGCAGTCATTAATTGTGATTATTTCTATTTTCTACGTTTTTCCAGTCATTGTCCTGGTGATTATTTTGGACATTTATTAGTTGTATGTTTGTTTTTGTAATCACCAGGGGTTTGTATATGCGTGGGTTATAATGGTATGTCGCCACAGACACTATTTTTTCCTATGTAGGTATCAAATTTCTTACTCAGACACTAGAACCGCTGAAAAGTAAAAATTTGTTAATTTCACATATTTCTATAAAATGACTAATAACTATCTAATCTACTGAGCTTCCGTCACATGTCAAGATGTCGGCTTTATACCGGGTTTGTCACGTGGTAGGTATTTGTAGTAATTATTCTATACATGTGTTTTTTATATATTTAGATAGAGAAAAAAGGATTTTTTGTCGATTTTGTTTAAATAAAGCTTTTTTCTTACGTTTTTTTTGTGTTATATCTTTGGTCCTTGTTATTCTAAATATAATTTGGTCGAAATATAAACTGTCAATGTTTTGTATCCTTTATAAATTGTCTTTTATGCTACAAAATTTTGGAAAATCGCGGAATAAATTATCTGTAATAAAATTGTCTAATGTTTTCAATCTTTTCTATTTTCATTTCAAATCTTTACTAAATCGTGCTTTATAGTTATGGCTAGGGTGTTGGGTAGCCCTTATCTAGTTCTAAAGTTTTTTGTTATAAAATTTTCATGTTTTCCGGAGGTATATGAATTCAGTGTTTTAGATATGTGTTTTGTCTCAAAGATTCACCTGAGGTGGGGCTTTGATGTCCTTGACCTTTCTGTACCGGAAGCTCATTCTTGTTAACATATATACATGTATAATAAAGTATACTAAACTACTTAAAGGTAAATTACAGGACACCCCTGGTTTACAGAGAGTGTGTTAGGGGTTTCTTAGTGTGGAAATATTTGTTTTATGTCACTAAAATGCGATACTGGCTTGCCTATTCTAATCTAATCTACGAAATAACATATCTACAATCTATAATAGACTTGCCATATCTACCCCTATGTACTTTTATCAAATATAGAGTTGTGTGAGTTGTGTGCTGTGTTCTGTATATAGGGTCATAGAGCTCAGGGCTAGCACCATGCATTCCGCGCACCATGCTCCTGCAGAGTCCAAGTACCGTTTTTCCCCCATTGCGAGTTACGCATTATTTCGTTAAGGTGGGAGTCCCAAATAAAGGGTAAGATACGGTTTTTAGTCGATCTACACTTGCGCAGTCCGTGTACTACATCATACTTCACCTTGGTCTTTTGGTACGACCGTGTGGGTGTGTGGGTTCGAGTGATTGCCGGGCGGCATTAACACTCCGTAAAAGTCACCTATGACGTTTGTGTTTTCAGTAGTGTGTATGTTTGTTCTGGTGTTTTGCCAAGCAATCGGTCCTAATCTATATTTTTTCATTGTATCCTATATTTTTGATAAATTCGAATACGGCCAGGCGAATATCTTGTGCTATTTCTTTTGGTGGATCTAACAGAGTTTTTTCCGTAATAGTTATTAGTTCTAATTTCAAAAGTTTTGTTTCAAATATTTTCCTTTCTTCCGAATATAATGGGCAGTGAAACATTAGATGGCCAAAATTTTCTATTTCGTTACAGTGTTGGCAGTTTTTGTCTTCTATGTATCGGTCCCCTTTAAGATAGCTACTTTTTAGTTTAAGTCTAGTATACATTGTGTCTATTTTTCTATCATGATGGTACGTTTGTAATTTGCTAGGCGGTTTAATATTAATTTCTATGTTATGTGTTGAGCAGTAAGTTTCCCATTGCTGTAGATATTTTTGTTTTACTTTATCTTTTATGATGCTGTAGACTTCCGGTACGCTGAGCTTAATATGAATTTCTGTACCGGAAGTGCTGCCGTATTTTGCTTTGTCGTCTGCTAATTCATTTCCGTTTATGCCCACATGACTCGGTACCCACATTAAATGAATTTCGTCCCCTCTATGTTTTATATCTGTGATTGTTTTTAGTATATTAAAGATCATTTCTTGTCTGTGAGATTGTCCTGATTTTATTGCCATTAAGGAACTAAGACTATCACTAATAATGACTGATTTTGTAATATGATTTTCTTTACAGTAAGTTATCGCATAATCTATTGCTGCTAATTCGCATGTAAATATTGAAACTTGATGTTGAAGCTTTAAACTCTTGTTGTGTAAGATTGTTCCGTCTTCTCCTATAACTACTATGCCCGCCCCTGCTATTTGTTTTGACGGGTCCTTACTTCCATCTGTATAAATTTGGGTAAAGTCTCTAAAGTGTCGAATAATGTTTAGATTTGCAATCATTTTGTTTCTTTCAGCGTTTTCAGATTTGTTAATTTTTCCTACTAGATCTAAATTGATCTCAGGCATTTCAATATTGATTAGTTGTTCATAGCACGGTTCTTGAATTTGGGTATCGCCTAGGCCGTATTCTGTAATTAGAGTTCTGATGTGTTGTGTGTAAGGTTTCTTTAAATTTTTGTTACTTTTGATTTTGTAAAAATATGCCGGGTGGTCGCATATATCGTCATTGATAGGTAAGTTTGGGCCCAGTCTGGAGCTTCTGGCCCAATATTTTAGTGCTTGAAGTTCTCTCTGTAGAGGTAGTGGGATCATAGCTGTTTCGGTATGTAATGGGAGAGTAGAGGTATGCCTCGGACATCCTAGTATGGTTTTTAGTGCCCTATTTTGTATTCTTTGAACCTTTTTTAGTTGTGATTCTTTTGCGGAGGCGTATACTATGCTGCCATAATTGATTTTGCTAAGGATGAGGGCCTTGTAAATGTTTAGAAGGCATTTTTTGTCTGTACCCCAAGATTTTCCCTTTACTGCTCTTATGATATTGAGATCTTTAAGACATCTTTTTGTCATATATTCTATATGCATTTTCCAAGAAAGTGTTTTGTCAAAATACATTCCCAGGAATTTTGCGTGTTCATTGTATGTGAGGTTCGTACCACATAACGTTAATTTCGGAAAGTTGGTGGCTCTTTCCGGAGGTTTTACGGACTGTCTATGTATTAATAAAACTTGAGTTTTAGCTGGGTTAATTATGAAGCCCCATGATTTGCTCCATTTTTCTATTGTATTCAAAACAGTTTGAGCTTTTTTAACTGCCTGTACCGGACTATATGAGGTTAGCCATGTGGCTGAATCATCTACAAATTGAGATATTTTAGCATTTATAGTTGGTTTTTCTCTGTTTAATCCATTAATTTGTGTTTCAAAGGTATTCATCATGAGGCTGAAAATTATGGGAGATAATACCGCTCCCTGGGGGCACCCATTTACTGTTTCCACTACCTCTGAGAGAGCTCCATTGTATTTTACCTTAATCTGTCTGTTTTGTAGAAAGCACCTTAACCATTTTATCATGCGTCCTTGTATACCAGAGTTATGGAGTTGCAAGAGTGCTCCTTCGTTCCACATTTTATCAAAAGCATTACTAAGGTCTAAAAATATAGCTATGAGATATTTATGTTCTGCCTGTGCTATTTTGCCATCTGACTCTAATCGTGTGATATTGTCGTCACATGAATGATGTGTTCTGCATCCTGATTGGTATTTAGACATTATATTGTTTTTTTCCAAATATGCGCACAGTCTGGGTTTTATCATTTTTTGCATTAATTTTGTAAACGTTGATGTTAAAGAAATTGGTCTGTACGAGGCAGGTTCATTTTTGTCTTTATTAGGTTTTAGTAATGGAATGATAACTGCATGATTCCAGCTTTCTGGTGTGGTGCCCTCTACCCATGATTGATTAAATATTTGTAATAATGTATTTCTACTTTCCTGTGGTAATTTTTTAAGTATTTTGTAATGTATCAGATCTCCCGGTGCACCGTCCTTGCAGTTCGACAAAGCTTTATTAAATTCGAATATAGTAAATTCTTGGTTGTATTCTTGGGAGTTGTCATTATTCCTATTATTGATATGTTCATTAACTGCTCTATTAATAATTCTTTTGTTTGATAAAAATTCTCTAGTGTATCCGTTATTACTACTGGCTTCAGCATACTGTTGGACTAATGCGTTAGCTTTTTCTTTTGGCTCAGTGATAATTTGCTGGCCTATTTTAAAAACTGGATTGCTTTTTGGTACGCTGCCTTTTACTTTGTTTACAAAATTCCAAACTTCTTTAGATGAGGTATTGCTTGTTATAGTTGAGCAGAAATTGCGCCAACTGTCTTGCTTCGCTTTTTTTACTACTCTTACTGCTCTTGCTCGGGCCATTTTGAATAGTATGAGAGTTATGGGAGTTTTTTCCCTTTTATGAATTTTGCGCCTAATTTCTCTACTTCGTATGGCTTCGTGGCATTCCTGTGTCCACCATACTTTTTTGACTCTAGTTTTTACAATTTTTGGTTTGGATTTTGGAATTGTTTTTTCTAAAATACTATTGAGTATATCTAAAAATTCTTTGAAATTTTGTTCAACTGTTTGTTCTTTAATCTTATAATTCAATTCTGTAATGCATAAATGGTGAAATTCCATCCACTGGGCAGTGGATGCCTTGTCTATGAGCCATTTTTCATTTATTATTGCATTTTCAAACCTTATTGGTGTTTCTATTATTGTTATTACAGGAAGATGGTCACTACTGAAGCTATTGTCGACTACAAGGAACGTTGCCCTATGGTGCAGACCTGAGGAGACTATAGACAGATCCAGGGCTGAGTCTGTCTGGTTTGCCTGCTCGGCGAGACGGGTGCATTGGCCATCATTGATGCAATTGAGATCTGACTCATTCATAAAGTCTATCAGATCCTCTGCCCCAGCATCGCGCCTAAAATCATTTTCGGGGTTCCAAAGTGGATGTTTTAAGTTAAAGTCTCCTACTATTACATTAGACTGTCCTAAGTTTTTGAAGATATTCCTAAAGACATTTATGTTGTTGTTTTCTTTACTGTTTGTGTAATAATTATAAATCAATACGTTACTATCTTTGCCAATGATCTCTATTGCAATGTTTTGATTAACAGTATTATAGTCCGTTTGTTTTGTTAAGTATGAAAGTCCGTTGCGGACATATATACATAATCCCCCTGAGGTGGGGGTTTCTTTGTTGTAAAACATAACTGGTTTTTGATAATCCTTGAATTTGAAAGGATTATGTTTTTCTGCCAAATGAGTTTCTTGTAAACAAATAACATCTATAGGTTCTCTTTGGTCTATGAGAAAGTTTTGTAATTCATTACATTTACTATATGATTCAGATCTCATACCCCGAATATTCCATGATATGATGCTGAGGCAGGGCCTGACGGACTCAGTATTTACCTCAGCTGTTTTGTGATCCATTAAAGAATTATTCGGAGTTGTTTTTGGTTAATTATTAATTAATCTATGGTCTGCATATGTTTAGCGGACAGTGAATTGCCATTTGTCCATTTGGGCCTGGGTACATGATATGGGGGTGTGGGTGATTTGAATTTGTGATATCCCTTAAGTTTGGTATTGTGTGTGGCTCCCCTCGGAATCTGTAATACATTGGGCCAATATGTTGTCTTGTACGGAACCCATAATTCCCCCCCCAATTTGGTTCTCTTTTAATTTGTCTGTGAGGTGGGTGTAGGGGATAAGTACACCGTTCTTGTTTTATGTTAATTATTTCTTTCGTATTGAGTGTTCTTTTGGGTGTTGGGGGTTTTGGAGTATCTACTTTTGGTGTTTCTTGGGGTTTCTTAGCAGTTGGGGTGGGGGTGACAACGGGTGTAGGAGATTTATCTTGAGGGGTGTGCTTTAGTTCGGCACATTTTGATTCGTACTCTTTTTTGATTTTACTATTTGCTTCGTTTATTTTTTTGAACATAACTTCTATAGACGGGGCAGGTTTTGCTGGAGCCCCAGTGATTTCCTGAACAATTGTTACATTTTAATTCTCTAGCATTGCACAGTCCTATTTCATGATTACCGGTGCATTTCGGGCATTTAATCTTATTTCTGCATTGTCTTGTTTTGTGCCCGGGAGCCTGACACTTTCTACATCTAATGTATCCTAGCGTTGTTGGTCTTACTAGTAAATTTGTCCCTTTGAGTCTTAATGGCATTTCTTCGCATGTGAAAGTTATTATTAATTCATTGGTAATTTCCCTTTTTCCCTTGTTAATAAATTCTTTTTGCCTTATTGTTGCAATGTTTTTGTTGTTTTTTATAAGCGTATGCCTTAATTGTTCGGTGCTCTGGTTTTTTGGCACCTCTAAAACTCCCATGCTGATTTTTGCTATTTTTGAGGTAGGGGGTTTTTTGTTTTCTATTTTGATTTCATGTCTTCCGAACCTGAAATCTGTGATTTTCGTTTCAAAATCTTTTCTTACTTGGAGAAATAAAGCCCCCTTATTGTTTTCCAATTTCCTTATGACATTACCGCCGAATTGATGTTTTAAATTTTTTTCTATATTTGATAATTTCTGTGTGCTTAATCCCCCTTGAACCCCCTTTATGACCATATCGACCCATTTTTCTTTAATGATTTCTTTTTGTTCAGTGGTCTGTTGTTTTGTAGAAGGGGGTGATGGGGTGGGGGTTGTTTTTAGATTTTTCGTTTTGGTAGCGATTTTTTCCCCTCCCTCTTCTAAAATCTGAAATTTGTTCTTTAATTGGATGGGAGAAGAAATTTTGTTATTTTTCCTTTCATTTTGAGGGGTGTCTAATATTTCTATTGGGGTAGATGTATTGCCCTTATTGTTGATATTGATTTGAATTGGGCTATTTAAGATTATTTGGGATGTTATTGCCCCCCCTTTACTGAGACTGTTATCTTTTTGAATTTTTGGTGATCCTAATAATACTGGGGATGGTTGTGACCCCCCTTCTGTCCTGGTAATTTGTTTTTTAGGGGTGTCCTGTTTTTTTGTTTTTTTAACTAATACATATTCATTCTCTAGTCTACTCACTACTCTAAAATATACATCTTCATCTACTTTTGTGAAATTGCAGAGAGAATTTTTCGATAAATTTATCTCCCTGTCTTGATCTGGCGTATCTGGGGTTTGCCCTTGATTATTAGTTTGCCCTACTTGATAATTAAGATTTTCAGTCTTTGTGACTGCTGACACCCTGTTGTTTGTCTCTGTTTGTGTAACACCTACTCTACTTGAATTATTGACAGTTTGCGTACTAAGTGGCACTGAATTTGTTTCAGTTTGAGTGCAATTTTTGACACTTGTGGTTCGAGTTTCTTTGTTTACTTGATAATCAAGGTTTTCAGTCTGTGTGTCTGCTGACACCCTATTGTTTGTCTCTATTTGTGTAACACCTACTCTACTTGAATTATTGACAGTTTGCGTACTAAATGACACTGATTTTGTTTCCGTTTGAGTGCACTTATTGACACTTGTGGTTTGAGTGCCTTTGTTTATAGTGCTCTTATTGTCACTGGCACTTGTCGACATCTTCCTAGCACTAACTATTTCCTCTACTCTATCTTGCATTGATTTTGTTGAGGCATTCCCTACTCTACTCATTGATATTTCTTCGAGTGTCAGGTTTAGCTCACGCCATGAAAATCTCTCTGAGATCATGTGTGACCTGTCACCTGCTAAGTCGTTGACTAGCCTGATCGTTCTACTCTGTTGTGCCCTACGGGCTACTGTACTTATTCTTTTTTTTGCTCTGACTGCTTTAACTGCAGATACCTTTGCCTTTGACGCCAATTGTTTTATGCCAATCATTATTCTTTTTGATTTATTCTTTAAAAAATGTCGAAAAAGTAAGAAAACACTTAGATATTATGTATATGAATTTTGAAAGAGTTCGTTTACTTAATAAACAAATAATATTTGCCGAAAGATGACGTTACGTTATGATCGACCTGTCCTGAATTTTGAGCACTTTTTTGTTATACTTTCTTAATTGTTTTCCCTTATATACCATTGAATTACCTTGGACCCCACTAAACCTTTTTCTCTTTTCCCACTAAAAATAAATACTTTACGTTTCAGCTCTCTTTTTAGTTATTTACTAGTTGAATTAATAGTTTATACACTACGCTTACTTACTGGGTCTTGATTCTAATATTCAAGCCTCTTTTCCTAACTTAGCTACTAAATTCTGTTTTGAAGAATAATAGTCGGTTTACCTAAGTATTCCGGCTATCTTTCACCTAATTTTCAACTACTATTGTCCCAGCCAAATGCTTTCCTAGTTTAACTTTCTTACCCCACTTTTGTTTTTTCTTTACCCTTGTCTTTCCCGCTCGTAACTTATCCTATTCTTTATCCTTAATCCTGATCGCGTATCCCTCCTAGTGGCACTTAACTTAAGTAAAACAAATTTAACACTTAAACACTTTAACTTTTTAGCTTATGAAATTTTTTATCTCGAATATTTTCTAAGTACGAAAAATTTTCGGACTTAATTGATCTGAGTGACAATATCTGAGCACATATTTTTACATGTTGACAGATCAACAGTCAGGTGAGAAGTGCTGAATTTTGGGCTGGCAGATATTTGTTCAAAGCTATAACTATTACATCATAGTACATGTAGTCATTTTTGTTTACAATATTACTTTCTATGGATATTAGTCACATACATGTACAAATTCAGTTAATGAATATGAGTTACAGATAGCGATCAAGTATTTTGTCAATATTACGTTATACATGTACATGTATACCATTGTATACCATGTATACAGGTTGAGTTCTATGAACTTTTTGTACATTTGTGTCATTACGTGCAGTGTCGTCACAATATGCGTCTCGCAAATCGAAAGTATACAAATGTACTCTACTTCATGATGTGCGGCAGAGTACTAATATTGTATTCATTTGTCTTCAAATGTGACCTAAAACACAATGTGAAGACAATAAAAACAAATTTATTTCACTGCACCAGGAACGTAGAATCATTCTACGTTCCTGACTGCACCAATGATGAATGTGGATCTATTTTGTCAATTTTAAGCGTAGGAATATAGTATATGAACATGCATAGGTGTACAAACTGCACAATGGACAGCTAAGATATGGCTAATTTCACTGATACGTATAATTTGACAGGGAATTTTGTCTTTTACTACACAAATACTGTAGAAAATTTAGATAAACATTAAAATAAGTACATGTATATGAATTTCATTCTGATTATAGGCTTATCATGTTTCTATGAAATACTTACTGTTCTTTTAAATTGGTATGTTGTATTGTTACACTGTCATGTACTCCTTGTCTATTCCCCTCATCTTCCTCAACAGCAAATGCCTTTACTTCATCTCCTTTTAAACTCAATTTCAAATGAACACATTTAATTTTCTTAACATTCTCACTATTTTTGGAGTTGTTTTCAGGAGCATTTTCAGGAGTATTTTCACACAGTTCTCCAGCAGTATTAAATCCCTTAGATTCTGCAGAATAATTATCCGACTGTTTTGTGACACCTGCATCTATCATTGGTGTTTTCACTTTTGTTACATCTGTATGATCTATCATATGTGTTTTCACACCGAGTCCTGACTTACTACGACTTATAATTTTGAAAACAGCTCTTCCAGAATCTGGAGTCTCTTTCAAACAATGTATGCTCACTGTCTCAGAGTCAGTTTTCATGTTCTGCAAATCTGACATTTCAATATCTTTATTTTCCGCTACATTTTCCTCCTCTATCTCGAAGTCTGTATCTTCCTGTTCATTATCAGTGTCTTCTGGTACTTTTCTCTTCATAGGTAGAGATGTGCTTTGCCTGGGAACCACTTGTAAGTTCCCTATTGTTTTGTGGAACGGCCTTTTACCATACTTGACTGGACAAAGATCTGACAGTGACTTTACAGGACTGGAGCTTATGCTGTCCATTGGCCCTGATGAAGATCCAACATCTTCATCATCAAAGTTACTGAAATTTTCATCAGGTTGCATAATAAATGGAACGTGTTCACCTCTCATTAACCTTGCCAACACGCTGTCTTCATTTGTTATGGATTTAAAACTTGTTTGAAGGGTGTCAAATACACATTGTGATTTCACAACATTCCGCAACAGTTGAACACATTTCTTGCAGATATATGTTTTCTTCTCACTGTAATAAAGTAAAGAAGTCATTAAAAAGACGAAAATAAGTCATTCTGTTCTTATATATCTTATTTCTAACAATAAACATTGATGCAAGATACATTGTATTCAAGCGAGGCTAACTAAAACCAAGCATCAGCAATTTGAAGTTACT
The DNA here is from genome assembly GCA_022818135.1 of Saxidomus purpurata. Classification (NCBI taxonomy): domain Eukaryota; kingdom Metazoa; phylum Mollusca; class Bivalvia; order Venerida; family Veneridae; genus Saxidomus; species Saxidomus purpurata. The sequence continues at coordinate 18,170,222 of JAFMSR010000013.1, read as the reverse complement.
GTAAAACAAAGGGGCTAAGTGGCCCTATATTTCTCACCTGACTACCATTGAATATATTATACATTATACAAGGTCAACATTCGCATCACAGGAAGGGTCAGTTTTGACTTGGAGGTCATGATTTGAACACTACCTATAGAGGTTCACTACACAATGCTACATGCGAAATATCTAGATTTGCCTACTTTAGTCTTTGTGACATCAAGTGACCCACAGGTCAGGGTCACTTTTGACTGAGAGTTCATGATGATTTGAACAATCTTGGTACAGGTCCACAAGGCAATGTTAAATGCCAAATATATAAGCTCAAGGACATGTGGTGAATGATAAGTTAGTTTATTGTTTACTGGGTAGGTGACTGGTTGCAATGGAAATTACTGGTTGCTCAGGATATCGCTAACTGCTGAGTAAGTCAGAGGTTTGCTTTATGCTGCAAGAACTCATTGGAAGCTACATTTTAATAGCTTGTTCCTGTAACTCTTAGATAAAAAAACACCCTGTGCTTGGTCAAATTTGACCTCAGTTACATGATTTAAACAAACTTTGAAGAGCTCTAGAGCACAAGACAATGATACATGCGGAATGATACATTCTAAGCTCTATGCACAGTAATTCACTTTCTCTTAATGCCCTCTGACTTAGTTTGCAGTTTGAATAAATTCTATTTCACACTTACTGAGTTAGACTCTGGGCAAAAAAACAAATACCTTACTTTTTCTGTTGTCATAACAACCACAAATTTTATCCAACGAAAAAAGAAAGAAAAAAGATGTCTCATTGTGCTTACTCCTCATACCATCTTCTATCCACATGCCAAGCCTAATGATGCTACTTTGAATACTTTTTGAGATGTTGCATGTGGTGTTGCAAATTTTGTCATAAAAAAACATGCATAATCTCTGTATTGCTAACTATACAAAAACTAAGTTTCATTTGACTAGCATCATCCTGTTGTTCTTGGGATATCGCATCATCATGTTTTTTTGACGTTAACTGGACAGAATTATGAATGGAGGAGGGTAAACCTGTAGTCCCATCTGGTGAAACTGGTAGGGCGTAATCAGCACTTTTTGTACAATAAGTTGTGCATGTATTAGTGTAGTACCCTTCTTTACAGTTCGAATGAAGACTAAACAGCGTTACTTAACCCTTACTAACTCGATTTTCAAAAGAAGCCTTGCCCCATCTTTCATTTTAAAGTTATATTACCCTTCAAAATAGTCACATTGATTTATAGTTAAGAATGATGCTCAAAACACAGTGGATGCTTTCAAAACATATAAGAAATACGTTTTACCAAGTTATTTCTGTTATTGACTAAATTAATACAAATTAAGATTATACATATTCCGAAAGGGTGGATTTTTTTATTTCTGACTAGGATCATGGACAAAATTTTTTTTACAAATTTCCTCTATATTCAAATTGAATGTGAATGAAACTGTTATACAGATCGTTATTTTTGGGTTATAACTATGGCAATGTTAATTATTCTACGAGTAAAAATCACTGATTAATGTTTTACATTGTATCTAAAATTTTGATGGTCATTACGAATGGTTATTACATGTATCACTTTAAGTATTAATGGGGTAAAGGGGTGCCACCAGCAAAAATTACTGAGCAGACTTACTACAATCCTATCAAAGCTTGGGCCTCCTCCTCTAGTACACTACTTATAGCTTCCACAACACTCATCCCCTCTACAACAGGCGTGGCAAGGTGAAAACGATCGCTACGTCTTTTCTGAAAATCTTCTGCGACAAACTGGTACATGCAGCCCCAACAGCGTCCTGACTTCTCTTTTAAATAATGTTCTGAAAATTAAAAGTAATAAAAGTTTAATTTTAAATATACATGTATATTAATTTATCTTAAAGGGTAACGCAAGTCAAAATATAACTGAGTTTGAAATTGAAGAGCTTGTTAACACAAACACACCATAGATACTTTTTTTAAATCAGATGAAAAATAGAAGAGCTATGAGAAATCTAAGCTTTAGTAATTATGGAAATATAATGCAAATTAGACATACTAATAGACACGCCCCTTTTCAAAACTTATTTTTGAACCCCATTTTTTTTGTGTGATTGTTTTTCACCAGAAATTGGTAACATTAATTAAGTGTCATGTATACTACCATGTTTTAATACTTATTCAAAGCTGCTGTTTTTAACTTAGCAGTAGTACCTGCATGAATATTTAATAACAGAACTATGATATCACAAATTAAAAATAGCCACCTCAACAATCCTCCATTTTCTAAATTTTCAATCTTTAGTATCTTCACATTTAATACTTCGATTTAAAATTCTTTCAACAGTGTGTTCCTCTTAACAAGTTCTTCAATTTAATGTCAACTAGTTTTCTGACTTGCCTATTCCTTTAATTTATGTGCTAAGTGTGGGTTATTAATTATAATACAAAGGTCGACTTAATATAACTTTCATACTAATTTTGCCTAAGGGCACTACCGACATGGCAATGGTAGGGATTGAACCCGGAGCCCTTGATCCTGGCGCGAAAGCGCTACCGCTGTACTATTGTGGCTCCACAATCACTCCAGGATCACTTTGCATTTACTGATCAATACCAAAAAAAATTCATTGATAGAATAATATGATAAATGTTCTATTCACTCAAGAACAATGTCGACATAATACATGTATTATGCATTTCGTATTACAAGTTGTTTCTTCATGTAGAAAAGTTGTCAGAGAGCTTTTCTTATTATTTGCAATATCATTGACAAATATACAGCACTAAGTTTTTAATATGTCCTTATTCATTTAGAATGCAAATTTAGGAATGTATTTGGTACTTTCTGTCAGTAAGACACCTTTCTTGATCAAATGAAAGCTACTTGTAAATGTGATCCTGACACTTTAAGCTGTCCAAAAAAAATGGGATGCTACTACTCAGTGATCCTGGGACTTTAAACATTAAAGATGAAACAAGACCCCTTATAAAACCATTCAATGTTTTCTTGTTATTCTTCTCATTTGAGGCATTATTGTCTAATATATAATTGGTCCGGAAACTTGTTATGTATACTGTTTGTAGTCAGAATAAAAGAACAATGCCTGCAGGAGACATTTTCTTCTGCCTGACATCTATATAATCCGATTTAGTTTATACTAATTTATTTTAGGTCGATTGTGAAACAAGTTATCCAACTTATATGAATCACTCTCAACACCTCATTCCTAATGGTATCCATTGCTGTGAGGGTATGAGAGAAGAGAAGCCAGTTTTCCTTTTAATGCTGAGCGCAAAGCAAGGGAGCTACTGGTACCATCTTTTACGTCTTTGGTATGACGCGGCCAGGGAGCGAACCCATGACCTCCTGCACTCGAAGCGGACGCTCTACCACTAGACTATTGAGGCGGTTTGAAACTGAAAGTGAAGTCAATGAATATTAACCTCTATAATAATCTTTCCTGTCTTTATTGGAGACTTTACCAAACCCTTCATTTAACAGCTGAATATTGTGCTCAACCTCAGCTTTCTTGTTAACAGCTTGTCGCAAATTTATCTGGCATTCTGAAATGGAGTAAAAAGCCATGTATTAATGAACTGTAAAACAAAATTCCAAAATGGCTGCCATTCTTGAGCTGGAAATGAAACTATGATAAATACAGTACCAGTAAATCATACTATCACAGAACATGTTTACATGGTGCTACATGACATGATACCGGGAGATTGCCCTTAACCGTCAATCAAATCCAGGGCAATGAAAACACTCAGAATGATATAGCAAGTCAAGATCTGTTTGCGTAAAGAAATGATTCCTATTGATGTTCAGTTACATGATTGCACAAGCCCCTGTTTTCTGTTACTTTATAATTGGACAGAGCTGTGGTGAAGGGGTATAGCATCAACTTTGAGGTCATGCATTCAAATATTGTCAGCAATATTTGACAACACCTCCACAGTCACTTCTTTCAGCCCTAAGTACTGTTCAAAACTCTAGGAAGCAATTTGTAACAGTTACTGTAGTTAATATCATATTTTTATGTTGCATAATCGAAAACTGATATTTTAAAAAAAAAATAATTTAGTATAATTATTGTCTCCAGTAAATATGATAGTAAATGTAAGACTTCTAACAAATGCAACTGTACAAAGCCATCTGATTCTATTTTCATACTTAGCACTGTTTAAAGGCACTGTTTCAATACTTTCTCTTCAAGAAGTGTAGTGAAAGAAACCAACCGTGACATATGTACTGAGCAGCATGTATCTTTAACATTTCCAGTGTCACATCTCCATCTGATATGTCTTCTAAAGCCTCGAGAATGGTAACATCTGGTTTCAATGCTCTTGGTTCCCATTTCCGATCTTGTAGATTACTTGTGAGCTGGTTAGGCCTCAGATGACGTGTAGAACCAGGTCTAACATTGAAGCTCTTGTTACAGACAAAACAGGACATTTTCTGAAAGGATTTGAATATAAAAAGAGCCCTGATGAGTTAATATTGCATGACGTTTGTGAAGTTTGGTTGAAATCCACCAAGCAGTTTAAGAGGAGTTGCGCACAAACTACATGTTTGTCAGGGTTAAGGTTAACAAAATAGGCCAATCATTTGAACTATGCTAAGAATCATTGAACTGCAAAATTCTGAAAATCAATCAGGCATGTGAGAGTTTACATGTAGTGTAGAGGTGCTGTCCAACCAACCTCATCAACATTTTTAACACATTTTCTCAAATTGCTAAAATGCAGATTTTTACTTGACATGTTGACGATTCTTAGCCATTACTTTTACATTTTAAGATTTAATAATTATAACATTTTGGAGAAATAGAAAAAAACTATCACCGGAAACTGTAAAGAACAGCTTTAAATGATTAAAAAATGGAGCAGTCAATCATTTGCAAACACGCTAATTTTCCAGTCATCTCTCTAACAACTATGTCCATACTTAAAACAATAAGAAACAGTAACTGTTATCATTACTCTGGCTACTAAATGTCTGTGAAAAACAGCTTACAGTAATTAAAGTCCCTGGATCTTTTTGAATTTACTGATATTGTAAGTAAACATAAACAGTCGCTTTTATCACGAAAAAAAGAGTTGCCAGGAAGCCTTACTTATTTTTCCAATATCTAACATGCACATCGATTGAAAAAGTAAAGCTATGAATGTTTTTGGTATAAATAAAGGTCATTTCCAACTACGGGTGTCACGTTTACATGTGTACACGTAAGCGTTTCAATTAGCAGCGCTAAACGTTTAGTAACTTAGGTATCCGTTTACACGTAAAATAACACATACAACAGCTTAGTTAATAACATCTACCTTATTATTGAACCAGACAACGTACTACAACTTATAGTACGTAGTACGGTTCAATAATAAGGTAGATGTTTGACAACGTACTATAACTTATAGTACGTAGTAAGGTTCAAAAATAAGGTAGATGTTTGACGTAATCGCTGCAATTATATTATATAACTGATGACGTCATGCAGCGCCACTACCTGACCTTTCTCTTGTTTTCAAATTGCTGAATTTATTTAGTCATGGACGCAAAAAAAGAAATCTGATGTTTGGAAAATATTTTCCTTGGTTGAGGAAAGTGGAGAAAAAAAGAAAGTGAAGTGTTATCTTTGCTCTACTGAGTAAAGTGTCTTACGCTGGAGGTAGCACTGGGACAAAGAAGAATAATTATTATATAAATTATATAATAACATAAATTAATCTGTTAGCTTGAAGTCTGAGAATGGTGGAGTTAGTGTACAGACTCTGAAGCAAACATTAATTACTGCCTTCAAATCTGTTATGCAGAAAGGTCAGTGGACGTGCTGCACTGAAGCAATTGCACACATGTGTGGTCGTGATTTAAGGCCAATTAGCATCGTAGAGGGTCCTGGGTTTAAGGGACTTTTGTCGAGAACTGAATCCCTCATCATTTGCATTTCATGTTGTCTTAAAAACAAAAGTTACGGTTAAAATTGACTTAGAGCGTGAATCATTGAATGTACTTTATTGAGCTAAAAGAGCTATAAATGCCAAGAAGATGGTACATGTATTCCACGCCTCGATGATCAAAATTGACCTATATTGCCAGTGTTTTCCCAGGTAATATTATTATCCATTAGGTTATTTGCCAAAGGGGATTTTTAGCGTCTCCCATTTGGTCCATATCATACATACAGCAGGCTATATTTCAATGTCCAAGTGCTGCATTTTAGGGTAAAGTAAAGAAAATCAATTTTTTAATTATCATGTGATATTATATAAGTCACATGATTGATCTGGACGTCTACATAGCTAAATCATTACGTATCTTAAAACGGCAGACATATTTAAATAGGTTTGTAACATTTGTTACTTCAAAGAATATGGTTTTGAAAGCAGCATGTAGGATGATTTACTGAAACTGATGTAAACAACGTGTAAAGGGATCCGTTTCGTTAAGTGATAGACGTGTACACGTATACCAAATTCTCAAATTCCCTATTTCCACCAGTAAGACATATTTCTTGGTAAAATAAGAACTACTTGTATAATGTGGTCCTCAGACTTTAACCTGCAAACACACAAATTTCTGAGTTACTTCTCTGCAAACACACCATTAAAAATTAACAGTAATGATGTCTCTTTTATTCACATTTAAACACATTTATTTTCTGATTCATTTTTAACAAAATTAGTAGTAGGGGTCACTGGTGCTACATATTGCGATACATATTGTGATTCATTGATGTAACAGAAAAGCTAAGAAAATAGAGCAAAACCAAACCAGTACCATAAATGCTGGAACACAAGTTTACCACATACAATCTCAAAACCTTATTCGACTAATGAGCGAATAATACAAAATTTGTAACCAAAGATGGTCAAAACATAGTCAAGAGCTGAAATTAGTCCCCGACCTCATAGTAGTAAAAGAATTTATCACTTAATTGTGTTTCCATTGCAAGGAGTGGAGCCACTCTGGAGCAACGGAAGCACGCTCGCCTCAGGATCGAAGGGCCCCTTGTTCGATCTCTACCATTGCCATGTCCGTAGTGTCCTTAGGCAAGACACTATTTCCACATTGCCTCTCTCTCTTCGAGGTTGATTCCATCTGGAATGAGTCTCGAGAGCAATTAATATAAGTTGTAAGAACTTGTTTCGCAATCGAGAATAAATAAATTAGTATAAATTAAAATCAAAAGAAGTTGCAGTAAAAGTTACTTCATTTGGCATAGGTGATTCATTAAAATAAATAGAAGAAAATCGATACTGTGAAAACATTGGCTTTGACAGTTACTGAAAAATAGCACACTAAATGACAAAAATTACACACTGAAACTGCGACAGGCCATATCTTTCACAGTCTACCGCAAGTGACAAATGCCAAGTAAGCCTAATTCATTCTGCTCATCGGTTTGACCCAGGTTTTATCTGATATTTTATAGTTGCTAAACCTAAGAGAAATGGGAAGTCCTGCTACAATGTATCGATATTTTAACACCAAACGGCGGCAAAGTGATTCCACTGAATAGAGTAATTCACGTTTTTTCTTCGAGATACTCGAAGTCACGTTATTTCCACTCACTCCACACTTCAAGCTGTAGATTTATAGAAGGCTGGTTACATTTCACGATTGGGCTTAGAAGCTCAATCAAGCTTTTATTGGCTGATCAGGCTTAAATTGTTCAACTGAAATCATCATTTCTGAATATGCGGGTGACCTCAGATACTGTAACAAAATTTATATGACAAAAATCATCCAATTGATGTCACCAACTCGATGATGCATATTTATCTATCAAATAACATGTAAATAATGTTGCTGAAATGTGTTCTGTTTTAAGGTAACATATTTACACCCTAAGCGCCACTAGAAAGAAGAAAACAGGTTATACTTATAGATAGCCTCAATATTTCGACTGCAAGACCGACCGAATTTACAAATTGATATTACATAGATGTCTGTCGTATATAACAAAAAGCCCTTACACACAATTTGTTGGGCTAACTTATAGACAGTTAAAGATTTAAATTTCTTATTTCACAGTAGGCCTTCAGGATGTCATTAACAACAACGACTAAGTTCGTACATACCCGGATTACTCCAATTTCATCTCCAAATTCTTGGCACTCCATAGCCATACTCCTATGAACTAACAGAAATAAAAAAGTAACTTAAACAAAGCAATCTGGCAGAAGTGGAATATCAGAGCAAAGGGAAGTAACTTTTCTTAACCTTAGGTTTTCATATCCGTACTAGTAGGGCGTTACTAAAAGCCGTTCTACTCCGGTCTTTGGCTGTCTCAGTCTCATACGATACGTTTGCAAACTTTATGTGTGACTTTTTCAAATAATCTTTGATTTTACAGCGTGTAGATTAAGATTTTATGAAAATCATATGTTTTTATCTGAAGAAGTGCAGATATGATAAGTGCATACAGCTTGTTTGTAGTGCATAGAGACCTGATAGAGGTTTTAAAAGAATAGACGAAAATGAAAGTACGTTATGTTTCTCATACCAACTAAATAGTTCCCAAATTATTGGCGTGGAATTTAAAACAGTAAACATGGGAGGAATTGTACCCTGTATAATGTAATATATTTCTTAATTTTGCTGACTCTCGTTCACGCAATTATTAAACAAACAAACCAGAATTACAGACACAACTAGAAATTGTTTTGATATTGTACTTTTGTCAAATAAAACATTGTCGGAAACAGTAAAAGTAATTTATGGTTTTAATGACCATTGTATTTCATTTGTTGGCCTATTATCTGCTAAACGTAATCAAAAAAAAGAAGGAGAGAAAAAACACTATTTAATGAGGCAAATTGGACTGAAATATAAAAAAACAGTCTTGTTAATTTTGTTACTGCTAACCAACTTAATCATTTATATGAATGTACACAAATTACTGGATTGTTTTAAACAAAAGTTAAACAGACTTGTTTCATACCATATACAGTACATGTACCTGTTAAGATTACTTCTGGTGAACCCTTTTTTTTTAAAAAAAGGCAAACAATTCCAAGCTTACTATTATAGGCCTGTGTCTTTAACTTGTATCCGCTTGTATGTTATAAGAACATACTGTAGTTAGTAATTATATTTTATATCACTTGGATCAATTTGATATCCTGGAAGAAAACCAGCACGGTTTTTGTGCCTTGCGGTCTTGCGAAACCTAACTAACGGGCGCCGCCATATTGGATTCAGCGACGTCGCGTCATTAACATTACGGCCAATGGGAAAAATCACAAAAAATCAAATTTTGACTAAAATATCAAGTTAATCAAAAAAATGAAAAAGTGGCCTGGAGATATTAATGTTCCAATGATGCTGATATATTTTATTTTGATGACCCGTGCATATTCGAAATTTAATCGAAGTCTACCGATTGAGTGGGACAGACTTTAGTGGGTTTCATACTGCCGACTTAGCCATGTGAATACAGCGAATCCATGTGGGAGTCGCTATCATGGACAAAGCATTTGACGGAGTTCTCTATTTACTAACACTAGGCCATTATGGTATCAGGTGCTCTATATATTATTGGATTAAAGCATTTTTGGATCACAGAACACAGCTAATAGTGGAAGATGGTGCAAGAACCAGCTTGGCTCCGTTTATATTAAGCGCCCTTAAGGATCAGTGCTGGGACCGTTTCTGTCTCTGCTCTACCGCATTCAAACAGAGTCTCAAGTAAAGCTAGCCAGTGTCTGGGCTTTTTTGAAAGGTAACATATGCTCGTCTAGGAGCTCTACTATGACAGCTGCCTTTATCAACATTGTTAGACCAACTTTAGAGTACTGTATCAGTGTTTGGGATTTTTACCATCAAAAGGGCAAAGACAAACTAGAAAGAATTCAAAGGCAAGCTCCAAGATTTGTTACCGGTTCACATATCGCAAGACACCAGTTACAGTCACAAATATCTTATATGACTTGAATTTGATCTCTTCGTACACTCTAGAAGACAATAAAAAAGGGTCACTTTATTTAAAAAGATTGTTTATTATGATCTAGTTGTCGATCTTAAGCAATGTCTCACAACTTACAATAGACAATCGAGACATAACCATCATATGACATTTCAGTTACCATCTGCCACAGCTGATTATTACAAAGACTCATTTTCCCCTCAGACTGTTGTTCAGTGGAATACATTACCACCACATGTAGTCACCGCGGAATCATTCTCCGGAGTTAAGTCAGCGCCGGCTACATTAATAATTGATGTTCAAACCATAAAATCAAAATACTTGCTGTATATCATGTTTTAACTTTAACCCCTACTCATACCGTCCTTTCTGCACAACAGCTTATACACGTAAATTTTATATGTTTGGGGAGGCTGCGTTTTTGGTACGTGGCCCCGTTTGATTTTGTTTTTAGGGATTTTATGATTTAAGAGGTTAGGTTTTGCATCTTTTTTCATACACTGTAAGCCTTGTTAGAAGGTACTAGGTGGACTAGAGAGCTTGGGAAACCTGACAAGTTTTACTTTTGAACCCAATACGCATGGAAATACTGTACTGGTATTGAAAGTTAGAAATTAATAAAAAGGAATGACTTTGGATGACTAATACTTGTATCATGTTCTATTAATTTTAGTCCTTGTCATTGGTAGTGTGAAGACCCTTGCCTGTTGTGTATACGAAGATTGTAAGTGGATGACGTATGCTGGGCTGTAAAACTGGACATGGTAATAGCGTATGTTAACGCCTTCACTGATTGGCACTTATTTGAAATCCAGCAGTTGGCAACGAAACACTGTATAAGCTGGTAGGTATTCACGCACTTCGGTTGTTTTACTTACATACTAATGTTAGGAAAGTCGGCCTTTGTGCTAAGTCTAAGACTACTCTTTTCTAGGATTTCCAGCATAAATATTGTTGGGCAGTTTCTGAATAATTATCTGTTCAAACCAGTTGTTTTCTACCTACTGTTGAATGAAAATAACTCTATATGTATGTGTACAAATATGTAATGTTGTCATACGAGAAATCTTATTGCGGGCCGCAGGTGCGGCCCGCTTTATTAATACGTGGTGAGTAAAAGGTACACGGACACTTGAGCACTAGATCGAAAATATGCGTCTCTTTTCATTGAATAATTCAGGTACTTCTGAGATGAATACTGTAGACACAGCCTATTTTTGTTCTTGAACACACGAGTTGTTGTTCGTAACTTAGATGTGTCTCTCATCATTGAAAAAAATAAGATACTTCTGAGATGGATATTATAGACACAGTCTATTTTCTATAGAGTTGTCGTTAGTAACTGTTTGTGTTCTAAAAATAGTAACAATATTTCAGTCGTACCACCGAATTTAGACAGTGACTTTAATTGATTGATTCATATTATTCGACAACAGTAAAGATTTTATACTACACGTCAGTGTAAAGTTTTTATACTACAAGTCAGTCAGTAGATGTGGTGTTGTGTCAGTTTCTGCTTGTTCAACCAGAAGCTTTCGGATCGACTCGCACCTAAGTTAACTCGTACTTTAGTCACCTCGTACCCTAATTTGTCAACTCGTACGGATCCAAAAGTCAACTCTTACCCTTTGAAGTCAACTCGTTTCTATTTCAAAACTTCAGTTTTATCCAGGAACAAAAGGGACTGACTGATATGTATTTAAAGGTGGGGACATATAATAAATGGCCAAAACATGTTATATAATTCAGACATTGGCAAGAATGAAGTGCCCCTTTTGCTAGACTGTAGATATATTAACATTAAACGTTTGACTGTTTCAGCAAAACAGCAAAAATAACCCACCAAGGTCTTTTTAAGTTTCTATATACCTTTGTAAAATATTTTACAATGGTCGCTAGAATTTTGGAAAAACATTGCTTGCCAATTATTATGTTTTTTATGACTTATTCGAAGATATGTGTTGACTTTTCAAAAAGTTGACACCTCTTTTTCTTTGATATTGTATTTTTAACTTAAATATTGTGAGTGTAGTATTTAAAACTTTATAAACATTACCAAATAATAAATATTGCTTAATAGACTGTCGTGTTTTGTACTTCAATTATATATAGACAGATGTGCACTAGAAAGAACTTTTAGAATGCTTTCACTTGTAGAGTAATGAGAGTTCCTTCCTCAGCGAGTCCGGAGGATTGATTCTAACGGAAAAGCCACTAATCTACAATTGGAAAAGCTATTTCTTACCAACTTACAACAAACATACAGACAAGATAATATCTAGTGTTGTAGCTATTCAACTTACAACATGCGATACTTAACAACCTTTGGTAATATATTTTAAGTGTGATGTGCACATTTGTTGTGTGACGATATTGTACATAATACGGACACAGTGGGACAGAGTTGGACAAGCGGTACTGAAAGATGGCACTGGGACAAGTTCCTATATAAATATACATCGTAAACACCAGTTAACATTCTTTTTTAAAAACCCTGACAAAACTGCAGATTAAATAAAATCAAACCAGGTATATGTGTATTTTGTTTTATTTTATTTCTGTTGTCGTAAATGATTGTTTCAATTAATTCAATAAAGGATTCTTTCAAAACAAATTTAAACTGAACTGTCAAAAATATGAATTTACCCAGGAGTAGCTTACAGGACATAACCTGACATAGAAAAGGAATTTGAACGTAACTAGCACATTGTATTTTTCTTGATAATGTAGGATACTGCAGCAGCTGACGGAAATTCACTTCAAGATGTACACAGATAAATTATGCAGATTTTTGATGCCATAGATTTTTTTTCTTTTTTGACAGTCCTACCTTTATTGCCGATAATCAAAACGTTTTGTTTGTTTAAATGAATTTCATAAGTAATGGCAACAGGCCTCCGAATTTGCAATATCACAGGAAATGAATAAAAACACTTTAAACAGCAAGCAGCCAAGTAAGTTAATAGTTCATTGTCATAGTGGTAAAATATGGTATGCACTGTCATGTTTGTAAGGGCCTTTTAAAACTATATATTGGTTTATTTTTGTTTTTAAAATTCATCTCTTGTGGAGTGATACGATATATCAAGCTCGGACCTTACAGGTTGGTATCATGTTAAGGGACAAAAAAGGGCAACACATAGGAGAACTCGGATTCGCCTCGGTTTGTTTCCCTGTGCTAAACTCCCACGTTACCAGCTTGTAAAGTAATCTTTTTTATCATTTTACGTTTACTTGAATCACACTGGGGATGTGTTTGTATTCTCGCCCTTTTCTTTTGTAACAGGGCAATTTGATTCCCTTTAAATACGGTCTGGAGTGAGCTAAAATGCCACTAGCTTATTCTTCAAGAAAGGCACGGATGGTTTTGCTATTTAAAAATGAAAACATATTTGGACACTTAGTTCCAAATACGACGATGTGTATTGTTGTAACATTCTTGTTTTCTGTTAAGTAACAATTAGAGACTTCAAACATGCATTGTATCTGGGAAAGGTTAGAAGAACATTAATTAAAGACGGGGAGCAAATTTTAGAAAATAATTATACAACATCATAAAAATCTAATTTTATTAATATTATAAACAATTCATCAAAACTATTGATAGAGTATTAACGACACGCTTGGAATAAGATGAAAACACCAAAGCAGTTTGTTATGTAAACAATGCAGTAAATACATATGGAATAATTTATATTACAAAGAAAACAATAAACACAGAAAATGAAACTGTCATATTTACATACCAATATTAAAATATACTTATGAAAAAAATAAGTGTATCTACCTCATTGAAACTGAAATTTTGAACTGGTAAATTGAAAATGCAAAGCACAATCAAATGTGAAACAGAAAATAGCTATAAGACATGTGTCATATATACGGTTCACAGTCAGTCACACAAAAACATTCATTCACCCTTTTAGTTCTAATTGATTTAACATTTTCTGGATGAACACTGCAACTAATTCTGTTGCTATTTGTGAGGGTTAGCAGGTTTTGTAGGAGTAGCAACGAACGAATTAGGTAAAGTCTTAAATGTATTGAATATAGTCAAACAATTTCACGAATTAACTTCACGAGACAAACCAATAGTCATTCAAACGTTATGTCGTAATTTTCTGAGTGTTATCTATGGTACCGTCCTCACTGTCTGTCATTTATCTCAGTAGGCAATAGTTTAACTATTGTTTTTTTTTGCAAGACCAGCACTTGGCTTGGGTATCTTCCGGGCATCAGTTCTTCCACAACAGCAACCGTGATACGTTAACGTGCACCTGCACTACAGATATTTCAAAGATGTGATTTCACAGCTTGGCGTATCTTTGGTATCCAAAATCATGTCGGAAGTAACATTCTGCTGCATTAGTGCTGGAATGAAGCTGGATTTCGTGTGTGTAATAGTACTAGACGTGTAAAGGGGCCTTAAGCTGGCAGTACCAAGGTCCTTCCTGCGGGCAATGTATAGAAAATAACCTGTACTAGAAGTATTCCATAGGATTTATTATTCAAGTCCCCATATCGTATTTCCCAATTTGTCACAATAGTTCCTCAAACTGTGGAGTACGTTGCTATGTGATGGGAGTTGTAGTAAGCCTTGCATATATGAATGCGTATCCTTACGAATCTGACCAAAACGTTCATGGAGCAGATCTACAGCTTTGCGTCTGTAAGCGCGAATTCATCGATTGTTCTGGCGGCATCTATTTCAAGTTGTGATCTGAGATTATTGAACTGTACGTCTGTGAAATTACGATCAGTATGTACAGTAGAAATGTGAGAGTTTTGTTTGCCACTGTAATATATTAACAACAAATATATGAAGGGGAAGATTCGGAAAACTTCGGAAGATTGTAAAATTGTGACGAGTTAAAACACAAAATACTGTTTGTATTAGTTTCATTGACCTTAAAATCAAACCTATCATTATGTACCACAGAGGATTAATACTACTATCTTCTGTGATTAGTAATCCGAAACTTCTCCGGTAGAGGATTACAATAAACGATGAAGGTGTCTCATCCTGTCCCAATAAAGGTAGCAAATTCTCAAGAAACACCAGATTGCATTTTGGTTGACCGCGGACCATGGTGCATGCGCGGCGATTCTAACGTGTATTTTATATAACGCCATGAGTAAATTGTGCAATAAGGGTTGCGGCATTTGTATCGAATCCGGCAATATTCATCACCCCACACTCAGATTTCGCTGAGTCAGCAATGGTGAACCTGTTAGATGCCATGGCAACAACTATAAGCTTGGCATTCGGTATTTTCATTTCGTCTCTATACTTCTTCAAAGCTTCTGGTGCATGCATTTTTCCACTGTCAGGAACATTGTCTGTATACACAACAAAAACGTCGATTTTCTTCTTTCTTTCCTTGGCCCAAAGCACAGGCAAAGCACAATCGGTATGGTCCACTTTGAGCGGTTTCCCTATTTCGTCCATTTTCTGTAAAACCTGGTCTAATGTATCACCTTTTTCAATTCTTAATCGCATGACCTCATTACAAAATGACATCATTTTGCAATTAGACTCGGTGCGTACCGTTATCATCATCATAGCGGCTGCAGCCTGGTCGCATCTTATTGTACTGGAACCAACACAGGGTACTTTCATTCCCTCACTGACGTTAATCGCGAGCAAAAACCGCTTACCAGTTGGCCTGATATTTGAAAACGAAATATCAAAGGCTTTGTTGAGTGCCTTTAAAATTTTGCTGTTAACTTCCCATTTAATTTCCTGTGTGGCACGTTTCCCATTTTCTCTCTTCCTCTGCACAGTTTGTCCTCTTTTGTAAGACAACAATGCTAATAATACCCTTATTGGATGAACTCTGTAACTCCGTATTTTTTCTGAGTCATTTAGTGTATCAACAATTTCTTTTTCTACCTCGGAATCCGAATTGCAGAGACTCTTCGCAGAAAACAAACATAAATTACGTAGCTTAGCTTCTGTTTTCATGTTCATGACAAGGGCCTTGCAAACCTTTTCCGATCGCATCATTTGAGTCGGGACATGCTCTCTCTCTAACCTATAATGCTCAATAAGTTGTACAAGGTCGTCTTCATTTTGGCATCTTTTTGCTTTCTCTGTGCCTTCTAAGTAGGACAAAAGCCGTGAAACCTCCTCAACATTGTTCCCAATTTCTGTATCTACAAGTTCTTGCGCCTGTTCAAAGCCTTGCATAACGTATCGCTGCATGACGTTCATAACATCTGTTTTAGGTGACGGATGGGCAAGAGAGAATATGTCCTTATGATCCCACGTTTCCGTCTTTTGATTTTTTGTTATTGTTCGCCGTTTATATTTAGTTAGAAGACGCCCAACTCCTTCCGGATTACTGCATTTTTCTTGATACCATTGTATGACTGCTCTTTTATGAGCTCTTCCCCAGCCCTTTGAGTTACCGTGATCTCCACTTTCTTGTTTACAGTAAAAAAGGAACAGAAATAAATGCGGTGGAATACGGCATATTTTACCAAGTGATTTGTATGCAAACTTTTTTGTCTCCTCGTCATTCGATCTAGCACATACAGCAAGTGCAAAAATTATGTAGTCTTGTACCGGAGTCCGTCCTGAGTCACTTAAGTCTGATATTAGCTGAACAACCTCTTTTCCTCTTCCTTTTGATATCAGTCTGGAATATAGTCAAATCGGCAATGTGAAATATGGCAATGGAAATACCAGATACACAAAAACATAAATATTTTGGAAATAAGAAATACAAAACTTTATTGCAAGATTAGTTTCTTTCATTGAAATAAATAAATAAATAAAAAACACATATAAAGATTATACACTAAGCTTTGTTATTTTAC
The DNA here is from genome assembly GCA_022818135.1 of Saxidomus purpurata. Classification (NCBI taxonomy): domain Eukaryota; kingdom Metazoa; phylum Mollusca; class Bivalvia; order Venerida; family Veneridae; genus Saxidomus; species Saxidomus purpurata. The sequence goes on along the minus strand of JAFMSR010000013.1, from coordinate 18,153,492 downwards.
TATCTTATTTATGATGCATTTAAAGATTGGAAACAGTTAACATTGTTTAATAAATGTTATTCTTATGTGTATCTACTTATTAAAGCTTTCAATTACCCATCAAATATTTAAATATTTAGTAATTCAGGTGTGCTTCGCTATTATATGATCATTTTGCAGTGTACAGCCGGATATGTATCTTAATTTTTCAGAATGTCAACCTATCTTAACAGCTCAAGCGACATACTCTGTGACTAAGGTACATATCTAAATGTACACGGCAAACACTCGTGTAACAAATAATTGACCGAAGTAATAGCTGACATCAGTATTGACTTATTCTGATGACGTATATTCAAATGCCTTCAGAGTACAATCTGTTTTATTATATGAATAACACTAAAATTATGCACCAAGACACGCTTTAGATATTTCATTGGCACAATGTATTATACCGTTCTCGTAAATGCAAGTCTTCAAAACGGAATAGTCTCCAGGCTTCTTCAGTAGAGGTTATGTTCACCGAGGGAATCCAAATGGATGCTTCGCTAACCTATAATATATTGTTTATATATAGATCATTTAATAATATTTATTACAGAACAATTGTACCATACAAGTATTATATCTTTTGTTATATAATACAAAATCCATCCCAATCGATTTAAACTTAAGACTGGCACTTGCAAGGGAATATACAACAAGCAACATGTTGAAAGTGTGATAACGTAAATCGAATAATTATAGATATTCAGATAAAGTGTTTAACGGCCTTTCCGGGTAGTGCTTACTGTAACTGTTAGGGGAGGTAACCACTGACAGAAGCTTGAGATACAACTCACCTATCAATACATTGCAGAGCTACTTACTGTAACTGTAAGGAAGGTAACCACAAGCAGAATACTACTCACCTGTCAATACATTGCAGATGTTACTTACTGTAACTGTTAGGGAAGGTAACCACAAGCAGAAGCTTAATATACTATTCACCTGTCAATACATTGCAGATGTAACTTACTGTAACTGTTAAGGAAGGTAACCACAAGCAGAATACTACTCACCTGTCAATACATTGCAGATGTTAATTTACTGTAACTGTTCAGGAAGGTAACCATTGACAGAAGCTTGAGATACTACTCACCTATCAATACATTGCAGATGTTACTTACTGTAACTGTCAGGGGAGGTAACCATTGACAGAAGCTTGAGATACTACTCACCTATCAATACATTGCAGATGTTACTTACTGTAACTGCTAGGGGAGGTAACCATTGACAGAAGCTTGAGATACTACTCACCTATCAATACATTGCAGATGTTACTTACTGTAACTGTCAGGGGAGGTAACCATTGACAGAAGCTTGAGATACTACTCACCTATCAATACATTGCAGATGTTACTTACTGTAACTGCTAGGGGAGGTAACCATTGACAGAAGCTTGAGATACTACTCACCTATCAATACATTGCAGATGTTGCTTACTGTAACTGTCAGGGGAGGTAACCATTGACAGAAGCTTGAGATACTACTCACCTATCAATACATTGCAGATGTTACTTACTGTAACTGTCAGGGGAGGTAACCATTGACAGAAGCTTGAGATACTACTCACCTATCAATACATTGCAGATGTTACTTACTGTAACTGTCAGGGAGGTAACCATTGACAGAAGCTTGAGATACTACTCACCTATCAATACATTGCAGATGTTACTTACTGTAACTGTCAGGGAGGTAACCACTGACAGAAGCTTGAGATACTACTCACCTATCAATACATTGCAGATGTTACTTACTGTAACTGTCAGGGGAGGTAACCATTGACAGAAGCTTGAGATACTACTCACCTATCAATACATTGCAGATGTTACTTACTGTAACTGTCAGGGGAGGTAACCATTGACAGAAGCTTGAGATACTACTCACCTATCAATACATTGCAGATGTTACTTACTGTAACTGTCAGGGGAGGTAACCATTGACAGAAGCTTGAGATACTACTCACCTATCAATACATTGCAGATGTTGCTTACTGTAACTGTTAGGGGAGGTAACCACTGACAGAAGCTTGAGACGACTACTACTCACCTATCAATACATTGCAGATGTTACTTACTGTAACTGTCAGGGGAGGTAACCATTGACAGAAGCTTGAGACGACTACTACTCACCTATCAATACATTGCAGATGTTACTTACTGTAACTGTCAGGGGAGGTAACCATTGACAGAAGCTTGAGATACTACTCACCTATCAATACATTGCAGATGTTACTTACTGTAACTGTCAGGGGAGGTAACCATTGACAGAAGCTTGAGATACTACTCACCTATCAATACATTGCAGATGTTGCTTACTGTAACTGTCAGGGGAGGTAACCATTGACAGAAGCTTGAGATGACTACTCACCAATCAATACATTGCAGATGTTGCTTACTGTAACTGCTAGAGGAGGTAACCACTGACAGAAGCTTGAGATACTACTCACCTATCAATACATTGCAGATGTTACTTACTGTAACTGTCAGGGGAGGTAACCATTGACAGAAGCTTGAGATACTACTCACCTATCAATACATTGCAGATGTTACTTACTGTAACTGTTAAGGGAAGGTAACCAACAGAAGCTTGAGAATACTACTCACCTATCAATACATTGCAGATGTAATTTACTGTAACTGTTCAGGAAGGTAACCATTGACAGAAGCTTGAGATACTACTCACCTATCAATACATTGCAGATGTTACTTACTGTAACTGTTAAGGAAGGTAACCACAAGCAGAATACTACTCACCTGTCAATACATTGCAGATGTAATTTACTGTAACTGTTCAGGAAGGTAACCATTGACAGAAGCTTGAGATACTACTCACCTATCAATACATTGCAGATGTTACTTACTGTAACTGTCAGGGAGGTAACCATTGACAGAAGCTTGAGATACTACTCACCTATCAATACATTGCAGATGTTACTTACTGTAACTGTCAGGGGAGGTAACCATTGACAGAAGCTTGAGATACTACTCACCTATCAATACATTGCAGATGTTACTTACTGTAACTGTCAGGGGAGGTAACCATTGACAGAAGCTTGAGATACTACTCACCTATCAATACATTGCAGATGTTACTTACTGTAACTGTTCAGGAAGGTAACCACTGACAAAAGCTTGAGATGACTACTACTCACATATCGATACATTGCAGATGTTACTTACTGTAACTGTCAGGGGAGGTAACCACTGACAGAAGCTTGAGATGACTACTACTCACATATCGATACATTGCAGATGTTACTTACTGTAACTGTTCAGGAAGGTAACTATTGACAGAAGCTTGAGATACTACTCACCTATCAATACATTGCAGATGTTACTTACTGTAACTGTTAGGGGAGGTAACCACTGACAAAAGATTGAGATGACTACTACTCACATATCGATACATTGCAGATGTTACTTACTGTAACTGTTCAGGGAAGGTAACCATTGACAGAAGCTTGAGATACTACTCACCTATCAATACATTGCAGATGTTACTTACTGTAACTGTCAGGGAGGTAACCATTGACAGAAGCTTGAGATGACTACTACTCACCTATCAATACATTGCAGATGTTACTTACTGTAACTGTTAAGGGAGGTAACCACTGACAGAAGCTTGAGATGACTACTACTCACATATCGATACATTGCAGATGTTACTTACTGTAACTGTTAAGGGAGGTAACCATTGACAGAAGCTTGAGATGACTACTACTCACATATCGATACATTGCAGATGTTACTTACTGTAACTGTTAAGGGAGGTAACCACTGACAAAAGCTTGAGATACTAAGTTTACACTGTAACTTTAAGGAACCATGGTACTACTCACCTATCAATACATTGCAGATGTTACTTACTGTAACTGTCAGGGAGGTAACCACTGACAGAAGCTTAAGATAGCTACTTACCTATCAATACATTGCAGATGTTACTTACTGGAACTGTTAAGGGAGGTAACCACTGAAAGAAGCTTGAGATACTACTACTCACCCATCAATACATTACAGATCTTACTTACTGTAACTGTTAAGGGAGGTAACCACTGACAGAAGCTTGAGACGACTACTACTCACCTATCAATACATTACAAATGTTACTTACTGTAATTGTTAGGGGAGGTAACAACTGACATAGGCTTGAGATATCTACTTCTCGCCTATCAATACATTGCAGATATTACTTAGTGTACCTGTTAGGAGGAGGTAACAACTGACAGAAGCTTAAGATAGCTACCTACCTATCAATACATTATAAATGTCACTTTCTGTAACTGTTAGGAGAGGTAACAACTGACATAAGCTTGAGATAGCTACTACTCGTCTATCAATACATTGCAGATGTCACTTACTGTAACTGTAAGGAGAGGTAACCACTGACAGAAGCTTGAGATGACTACTCACCTATCAATACATTGCAGATGTTGCTTACTCTAACTGTTAGGGGAGGTAACCACTGACAGAAGCTTGAGATGACTACTACTCACCTATCAATTAATTGCAGATGTTGCTTACTGTAACTGTTAAGGGAGGTAACCACTGACAGAAGCTTGAGATGACTACTCACCTATCAATACATTGCAGATGTTGTCGTTCAGGCTCTCTATCAGCGGCGTGGTACGTGTTATCTGATCCTAAGAAAAGAAAACGCTTCAACAACTCCATATCTCCTACCTCCCATATGTAAGTACCTCTTGAATTTTCAACCTGATTCGGCTCGAGCCTACAATTTACTTGGCACTGTAATATAAGAGCAATTATCCAAAATGCAAAAGGGTTCATTACTTAAATTAGTATTCAAAATAGAAATCATTGAAAGTTGTCCAGTAAAATTATTATTACAGCTTGTGACAGTTAAATATTGTCTTATTGTTGAAATATTTCAAGCAGCAGAGTGCTTACAAACTGTGATGTTTAAATCTATTTCAAAATATATTCAATCAGGGTGCTGAAAGCACTAAACGTACCTCTGTGTCGTAATCTTTAGAAAGTTTCCATGGGTGGTTTTTTGATTCGCATTGACCCATAACTTCTGTTTTGTTGGTATCTTATGATCGGAAACGACAATAACCTATTCCGTCACCAGTCAATATTTTTCTTACTGTTTGAGTACATGAATAGAAATGCCTACCATCATCTGAAAGTAACAGTTGTAATGAATGGTATGTTAACATAGCATTTGGTTATGTTGGCTGATTTTTGCCATGTCGCCTTTCAATACATTATAGATGTTGCGTTCTGTAACTGTTAAGGAGGTAACCACAGACAGAAGCGTGAGATACTATTCACCTATCAATACATTGCAGATGTCCAAATATGGATTATTACTGCTGTGTACTCGTCCAATAGAATTCAGTATTGTACTCAACACTGTTAAATAACCTCATAGTATTACAATGTACATAATAGAAATGTCAAAGGGTTTATGTAAATTTTGTAACTCTGAAAAAGAAACCCTACGCCGTCTGTCATGCCACTTTTAATTAAATATGAATACAGATTACACACTTTCAATTACAATGCACATATAAATACAGATGACACAGTTTCAATTAAATATAAATACCTGTTATACAATTTCAATTAACTACAAAACACAGATTAAACAATGTCAATAAAATATAAATACAGATTCAACAATTTCAATAAAATATAAATGCAGATTATACAATCAAATTTGTCTTAATTTAGGAAGCCAGACAAGAGATATTTTCTAGGAACAAGGCTTTTGTAAGACTGAAGTCTTGAAATGAGCTGTTGGACTTTACTGTGTAAACAAACAAGTAAGCCAATTCACATACACTTTAAATATTTGTAACAAATACCCACACGATATTTACGAAAATAGCCACGAAAACCTTGTAAACATCCGCGAAAGGCTCTCTTGAAACGGTGTCTGAATTTGAGACATCTGCTTAAATTCCATGTTTATATTCAACGTGGTATTCTGATGTGTATAACGTTTAAAAACGAACATCCCTGTCACTGAACCTTTATCTATAGAATCATGGTCAAAATGTGGTATGAAAAAATCCAGAACTAGTTTTACTTCTTGAAATCCTCCTACATTATATAATGTGAGTAATTTCTTGTGCAGCATATTAGTTTCACCTGTTTACGCGAAAATATAGTTGATTATTCTAAAATTAGGTTGATCCCGGATGACGGATTCGTTCGAACAATATTAATCCGGCTTCGTTCCTTTTATTACACATCTATAAGAAAACAGTTCGACTAGCAACTTCAATCTACTTTATCACCAATCATATAATCAACAAGCAACAAAATAGTTTACCTGTAATAGTGTAGGAATTCAGAAGAAACGCAGACATGCGTAAATTGTTATATAGACAGATGAGTAAAAATAAATAGCATAGGTAGACCTGGATGATATTCGTGCAGCCGAAATTTATAATCACGCAGACGCTTGGATATGCAGAAACGTTATCTTTTATCACAAATGCATCTTAACGGAAACTTTTTGATAAAAGATAACGAAAGGACAGAAATGAATAAAATAAGAGAAACTTACAGAAAATAACATTGACATTATTTTTGAAATGATTACCTTTTTTAATGTATCGAAATAAACAATATTTACGTAATGAACTGGTACTCGTGTGAGTTGAGGTTTAAGTGTAATTTATTGCCTTTTCAAAAACATATAGTAACATAAAATTCCAATAAACATACAACATATGAAATGTACACGAACAAAACTGTTATCATGTATAAATAAATGGGTTTGGTCGCATGTTTTATCAATATTGATGAAGACCCTTAGATGATATAGAATACAAAATACTAATACAGAGATTGCTCTATAATTCTCAAAATAATCAAGCACAATAATTGAAATTAGTAACAAGACCTGTCCCCTCATTAGTGACGAATGTCCCCAGAGCGATAGCTCACAGTTTGTGACATTGACCTTTAAGGTGTAGATCCGGTACTTGCACACGTCACTTTATCTCCATATGCTGAATATTTGTTCAAATTCATTTTAAAAACCTTCAATGTATAACAGAGTAACAATCCGGACATGAACATGTGTATATATACAGGATTCTAAAACGTCTGACCTCCAAATGTGACCTTTACCTTCAAGTTAAGGACTCGTGACTTGCGAGTGACATGCCACCTGCATGTACTCAACAGTTGTGCCATGTAACCTTAAAACCAATTCATGCATTACAGAGTTACCATGTATGCAGGATTCCATGACCTTTAAACTCGAAGTGAGTCTTGCACGTGTCATAGGCTGTACAAATTTAATGATAATAAAATATATCTAATATATCTAATAACAAAGTTACTTGTTTGTTATTTGACCCCTGTTTGAATAACCGAATGTGAAGCACCTTTGTATAGTTATAATAGTGTAGCAGATTTAGAACAGTAGTTTATATACTATTTGTAAAGAAGTTATTTCCCTTTGACCAGTAGTGTACACGTACTTCTGACCAAAAACGCGTGACTGACCAATCACATGACGCAAACTAACCAATCACAATCATTCATCACAAACGACATATTTTCAAAACAAACGAACGCCATATTTTTTGGTGCTGATACATTATTTCATATTTCTGTGGGCATATTTATATATATCAACAGGTAATTATTTCATGCTATAACTATTTTTGTTTGAATGATCGCTTGTTCAGTTTTACAAGAAATAGTGATCCGATGTCTTTTTGACATGATTTCAATTGTCAGGTGAAAGTATACGCATCGCGATTCTGTTATTTCGCTAGTCATTCTATGTATTGTTGTTCTTTCTGTAATGACATATTATTGCCTATGGTATTTAGTATATCGTGCTATATATTATTTTCAGTCTATCCCAGTTTGAGGGAATACACTAAACAACATCATCTGAGTTACTTCTCTTTGTTGTCCCCTGCCGACCCCTGATATAACTGCTAACTGGCAACCGGCGACAAATGGCGCCCAACGTGGGGCCGTGACTGGATATATACTTCGAGATCATGTTTACCTTGTTCTCTTAACCCGTACGAAATTCGAGGACGAATTTCAATATGGTGGGGGAGTATGTCACGGTTCGGACTTAGTTCACAATTGGGGAGAATATGTGTAAGCGGCCCGGTAGCTCAGTCGGTAGAGCATTCGCCCTGTAAGCGAAAGGCCCCGGGTTCGGCTGCACATTTTTCTCACTCTGTTACACACGCGACGCATCGTCTTGATGTGTGAAATATGTGTGCCAAGTTATTTCAAAATCTTTCAATAAATGACAGAATTACAATCTGGACACGGAATTGTGCGTATTAACAGGATTCCATTTACTCTAAACTCCAAGTGTGACCTTGACTTTTGAGGCAGGAACGTGGGTAATGCACGCGACGCGTTGTCTCAATGTGCTGAATATTTTTGCAATATGATTTGAAAATCCCTTTACGCATGACAAAGTTACATTACTGACACGATAAAATTTAAGGACGGACACATGAACGGATTTGGCAGATAGACGGATGGACGGACAGACTTCAATATGCCCACATTTGGGAGCATAAAAAGTTTAAGTAAGTATTAAATTTATTAAATCTAATTGTAAATAGGAAGAAAACAAAGTTAACTGAAATTACTTATAATCTTATTTTATCTGAATTCAGTCCATAACTTTTAATGTATAACTAGTGATTTGTTTGCACGTCCACGCCCTCATCTCTATTGTTCATAGGAAAGTCTTGCAAAAATTTCATTGAATTAAAAATTATCTAGCAGGTCTTTGTAGCCACGCTTCCCGGTCATGGAATATTTATGCTTCAAAAAGTGGTGCTTTGCGGTCTTAATGGGAAAATTTCTGAATGACAACGCGAACGTGATGCATGTATTCGAGTAGGCAACCCTCTGTCGGGGATACGTTTTTAGAGATTTGTATCAGGTCATTCTGTAAAAATACATAATACATGCTCATGCACAGAAAGAACGTACTATAATATAAATGTATTAAGATTGCATGGCGAACTGTATCAGTTCAATCCGTAAAACTTGAAAAGAAATTAATAATATTTTTTGATCGATTCATAAAAATGGTAAATTAATAAAGCAATCTCACAGCTTTTTTAAAAACAATTACAAGTTTAACACGGTTAATATTTAATCCACAGGAACCCCGGACATACACTTAAGGGGACTTCTAACGCTACCTTTAGTCTTTATTCATTATTTTAAAAACTGCTTTAAGAATTTACTTGAAACTTCACACGAATAATAAGTAGTATATTAGACAAGTTTTGTATAATTTTTATCTCAAAGATGATAACCCCCAAAACCGAAAGTCGCAAAATTTGCCGTTTTCGCAATGTAATTTGACGGAATGCAGGTATAAAAAGTCACTGCTACTGGGGCTTGTGTGCGGTCACATTTCATTTTTTCTCTGACTTAAATGTTCCATAAAACAGTAACTGAATACCCGATAAGGTGACAGTATGGTACATGCTTTCGAAAACGATGTTGCTGGGAAGACAATAACCAATAATTAGAGGGCCTGATTCTTCTGGTTAGGGGAACCGTTATACTGTTATGACACTTCCTAAACTGTCCGAAAATTCTGAACGTTGAACCTTTGGATGATTGGTATCACTTTTCAGAACACAGGTTATTATAATTAATTTAACCTCCATTTCATACATGTTGAAATCTTAGTTAGGAAAATGGCTAGAATATCTATGCAGCAAAGGGCTCAAATTGTTGGTCTAATAGTATGTGAAATTTTGGCAGCTTTTTTGGTTTGCGCTTTGTGATATTGTTGCCGTTGTTTAAAGGAATTTGAGTTTAGGGTTTGATTTTTAATAATTTATGAATTTACTATTGTGAAACAATGTAGAGATGGAATAACAAATTAGAATATTGATTTTAAACTTGTGAAATGCATTGTTCATTTTTGCGACTTTCGATTTCGTGGGTAGCGTACATTACATGTGCGGTAAATTGGTATTTACGCAACCACCAAATAATCTATTAATTAACTAGCGGCGAAATACAACAGTCCACATGTTGTGAAAATTTGGTTTAGATATCTGGTACATATTTCGTGGGTAGCGTACATTGCATGTGCGGTAAATTGGTATTTACGCAACCACCAAAAATCTATTAATTAAAGCGGCGAAAACACGTCCACATGTTGTGAAATGGTTAGAATCGGTACAGTTTCTGAGATATTCAAAAATATTGAAAGGTAGCGTTAGATGTTCCCTTAAGTGTAGAGCATGCCATGTAAGTAAAACTTTCTATTTCCTGTTGGTGCATGTGTTTCTGACAACTTCCAAGTGCTTAACATATCCAGAATAGCGGTTTCAAATAACATTAAATGTATTTAACAGTTTAACAATAGATTATAATGTAATGAACAGATAATTGTTAGTCACTTTCAATGTCACACTGTCTGTCACTTAAGATAAAGTTCATCTCCGCTTTGGCTTATTTTCTGATTGGTGATTTTTATTATTGATGTCTATTTTAGAATCCATTGGTATTGCAAAATGTGGCTATTCGAACTCGAAAACATATTACAAGCAGAAGTAATGTATGGTAGTCTAGGTCAGTGGAACTTGATACTAGCACAGTTACATATTCCTTTTTGTGACTAGGAGTACATTTCGCTCTTTGCCAAACAAAATATGGAACATGTTGTGTATCACTTGATATGGTCCTGTTGCATACATACAATTGTGAACACTCTGGATATGTAAGTGGTCGCTCAGTTGCTGGATGACTGTCGGTGCTACTCTTTTATACAACAGATTTGTACTTGTAGTTTGTCTGGCTCTAAAAAAAATAAAAACATGCACTATATTTTCATTCTATCAATACAGTTTTCTTTAACTTGTTTTGTTAATGAAATAACATAACAGCAGTTACTGTTACTTCAAAAATCAAAGCATGTCGTTAATCTTTAGTTGATCTCGACTATTTTTCGACTTTTTTCCCCCAGTTCGAATATTGTTTCATGAATTAGCCAAGTAATGGGAATAGACAACTGGAAAGGGTGTTTCAAGTGGTTTGATGCAATGCACTGTATTAATGTTAGCTTAAATCTCTCGACTTAATAGACTAGTTGTTAACACAGATATCAGCATACATTTTTTGTCCCAAGTTTAGCGAAAGTTCTTTCGGAAAATTGATTGTATATTTACTATGTGATAATTTTTGGTACTGGTGTTAAATTGAACTTTGAACCCGTTGAAAACTGATCGTTAATTAATGCCCCTTCCTTGCGTGAAAATTTTACCGTCGTTGAAAGCTGACCAACTGTGGTCGGGTCATATTTCAACGTTGAAAATTGACTCCAGTAGTCGTATGCAATTTACGTAGTATATGTACTCAAATCTCAGTGACTATAAAACATTCAAAATATATATGAAATTAGATATAGTTCAAGATCGCACTACGCAGTGGTTTCCCCAAGTAAAACGCTTGATGAAAATGCAATTATGGTGAATCAGTTACAATACAATATTGAGTCAGAAACAGAGGTTACAAAATCTATTTCAGTTATATTTATACATATTATAAAAAAGATAATTATTGCAATAATTTGTTAACATGTTTGGTTTTAAACAGTTTTCTGAAGACACGGAGGTATTTAGTTTCCGCCAAAATCATTCCACTTTTTCATACTAATTTGCGGCTTATATGAAAACAGTAGCTTTTGTAAACGTCGAGATTAACATGTAAATGAAGGATAAATGCAGTTACTGTATGCGTTGCAATATTTTGAAACATATCTTGAGTTGCCTATTGTAAGCTTTTCCTTTAACAGTGATTGTAATCATGCGAGAACCATTGCGTGTACTGATCCGATATTTGATATTTCGTTATTCTTTGGATTGACACCGACGAAAGTCGCAATCCGAAATTTTCGTGACATTTTGGGCTTTTGTTGAAAAGGTAAAGAAGTGCAACACAAAAGTAGATGTATTTCGAAAAGTATATTCATCTTGTAAAAGGAGACCATCGCATGTTCTAGTATTCATTTGAAAATGCTGATTATTATTTGTGAATTTTTGCATTAACACAGTGTCTGTAATAAGATATACATTTACATCCTGAGATGTAACCCGTGTACATGTATGTACATATACATTTTGTATATGCATGCTTTGGGTTAATCGGTGTGCACCTTAGGTGTTTCCTTCTTCCGACAGTCTATCTCTAACGCATACCTCCAATTTAGCTAACCGTTCAAAATGCCTGCATTAAAATTTTACACTGATTTCAACGACTGTTTTGATAAAAACGTAATATTAAAATGTTGTAATGGTCATTTTTCAACGGGGTCAAACTGTAATGTTACACCGACAAATAGAGACAAGTATTTGAAAAAATGAAATATCTATTACAGCATACTTACTAGGATAATTCCATGTATCGAGTCCCTTCCTCATGTTATATCGTCCATTTTATTTCTCTGATTTCCAGCCGTCATCTTGTGTCAATATTAACAGTACAATATTATAGTGCCAGATTTGCTTCAGCAGTTGCTGTGAGCCATTTCATCCAATATCTCCGTTTTCCTTTATTATGAAAAAGATATTATGAAAAAGACAGAGTATTTTGTTGAAAGTCAATGCATAAACATAATGTTACTTTACTGCCAATTCACGTTTATGTTTAATTATGACATTTTGTTTATTATATAAACAACTATTATTGCTATGACATGGTAATACTGATAAACAATAAGAATTTAAATCTATATTATTATCATTATCTGTATAAACATTTTTATTATTATGTAAATGCTATTATAACGGTTATTACTTATTTTCATTTATTTACTGTATATTCTAGAATTCAGAATTGAAAAACTAAACATTTACCTTCCGATTAGCCTCTTGTCCCTGTACATTTGTATCTGGTTCTGCTGTATTTAGTTAATGTCATTTACACTTCAGCTCTTTCCGCCTTGAAACTAAAACCGCCCATGAGTTTCAAACTCTATCGCTAATGATGCTATGGGAATATTTGTTTCCCTTCAAGTAGCGGTCAATTCTGCGATGGTATTCTTTTTCGAATAATCTGGTTCGTAACCAGAACCATTACTTTTACCGATGCTTAGGAGATAGGATCCTAAATAATTTTCTTGCATACCAGATGGGGATATCTCTGCAGTTTTTACCAGTGCTGGAAAATTAGTTTCTTATACGAACACGAGGTTCAGATCGAAATATCCGTCACTGAGGGTGACTGTTTTGGCGGGAACGAGGCTCTGCCGAGTTAATAAGTAATTCACGTAAGTCGTCTAACACGGGGGGGGGGGGGGTGTAAGATGAGATTTTTCAGCACTGGTAAAAACTGCAGATATTCCCATCTGGTATGCAAGAAAATCTCATCTTGCACCGCCCGTGTAAGACGACTTACCTGAATTACTTATGACGTAACGTTATAAACAATGTGACGTCACTTGTTCATGCTTTTGAATACACTCAGTGGGCCTATTCATGCCACAGGACTCAGATACAGTAAATGCATAATGTGACAATGAAGTAATAGACATAATTACATATACATGTATGTGTATACACAAGTTAACAATGTATTAAAGGCAGACTATGCGTGCCAGAAAAATATCAATCTTTACAGCATCCACTACTGTAACACTTACACACTATTATAGGACTCGTCTGTGGCGCAACTGTCACATTGACATAAACTTACTCTGGTTGATCCTAAAATATGCATATGTAATTAAACGTAATTTTGAATTATTAAAATATAGAATCATACAATTGTATCTTGGTCGTTGGACTTTCAGTTTGGGAAAACTTAAGTTAAATCAAATTTTAAACTTCCGAGTTTACATATCTAAATTTGAATACAATCAATGCGTAGTGTACATGTAAGAACATCATAGATGCACGGTAGGCCTGATAAGATAACACCGGATGAAACTCTTATTGCGTTAATTATGTTTTCCGGTGTATAGATCACGATTTGAAGTTATTATAGTTCATACTAGTTAATTAACACGTAGCAACCGATAGTTCAGTCAAACCTGGACACGCTTAAATCTTCGTATCAATGTCATGGTTATTTTATGTTGAACCTTCAAATTTTGACAGGAATGGAAAAAAAACCCTGAAAAGGAATACCGGTAATTGGTAGATGAATCTTATTTTAGTGGGCTTTATTTTTCATAGAAAGAAATTTTCGTTGTTCGCTGCCTTTTGCATTCATTAATCATTTTGTACAAAAAACTATGTTTAAATCAGCTCGTAGTACTCCACTGGTGGAAATGGTATTAAATAAGGGTGTCTTCATTGTAAAGCTTCCCACTACTGTCGATCTAAATAAATGTGTCAATGAGTAGCCAGTCCCATTTCTTAAAACGGAGGGATAGGTTTTAATTGTTACATACAAAACTATTTATAGATTTTTGAATAGATAACGGAGAAACTCGGATTGACATGTCTTCCTTAGATATAAATCCAATATTTACAACCGGTCTCGTTTAAGTTTAAAAGGAATGTAAATTTGTAAGTGTTCGTACGTACATGTACATGTTTTATGAGAACTGGGAAGTCTTTCGCTTAAACTGATTTATCCAAATTTGCCATTTTCGTGTCAAATACAAATGTATTAACCAGCAAGAAAGGCTATGCATTATTTGTCCAGAATAAATTACTAAGGTTGCATTTATTTTAATCGGAAGCAGTTGATTATGTTTTAACGCGTATAAATTTGCAAGAACAAACGCTTTCTTACAACACCTGTTGCTGAATAAAATACATAAATACTAAGGAACATAATGTACGAGACGAAGGAAATAAACCATCTCTCCCATGTCAATTTCAATTATACGAAGGTTCGGGCTCTCTCTGACCACTCTGCCAATATAAATTGTCGATAATCTTTTCATCTTTCCAGAAACGAGATTCTTTAGACAATAAATGTCAGCATTAATAACAAGACAACTCAGGAAGTGTTCAGTGGTAGTGGCTTGCAAGTTCAGGCCACAAATAGTATTCATGTGCACGGCAACTACATCAGAAGTCGCTACACAAATAGAACACGCACAGCTCAAAATAATGCCCTTATATACTCTCATTGTCCTCAATAGATATAGGTATGAATATTAATTCGTTCCCTATAATCCTTTTTGAGAAATACTCAATACAGGAAAAAGTCAAGTAAACGATAACACCAAAAATAGTGTAGATTGATAGGATGATATTGATAGCTTAGAATCGGTAATGCGGCGGCGTAATAATTCATCAATTATTGCGACCGGCACATCACCTCAATCCATTGATTATTTCTTATGTATCAATGAGTTGCCGAGTTATGCTCCGCACAAGAAAATGTAACCAAGGTCAATCACTCCAAAATACAGTGCACTCTATCCAAATGCCCTCTCTCAATATAGTTATGAAGTATCAGCTACAATTTATTCCCTTAAATACCTTTCGACTTATGCCTCGCGTAAAAACCGGGAAGGGCAGACAGCTTGGCGCACGAAAGATGCGAACAATCTTCTGACTTTCAGCTGATGGAGGAGGGTATAGAATCATTATCAAAGCTGGACATTAGTAAGAATTTATGTTTGGCTAAGGTCATTGCCTGTAGCTTAAGATTCTGAAGACATGTCAATGTATTTGTTTGAAATCGAGGAAGCACTGGTATTATACATATGTAAACTAAAAAAGAAAGTGACATTATTTTTGTATTCTGTTGGTGACACAGTCGTACAAAATGTAAGACCAACCGTGTTGCTTATTTTTGCTATTTTCATCGGGAAGGGATTCTCCCCAAAATGGTTTATGGTCTAATGGTACTAAAACTTAATTACTTTGTGTTTGGTTGTTATCAGAGAGTAGAAACCACTAAAACAACGCCTGTGCTGTCACCATTATTGCTTAAATTACGGAATAAGTGACAATATAATTCATTTAAACAAATTGACCAGCACACTTATCAGGATTCGTTATCCTGATAACATACAAAGAAAATTTCTCTTTAAAATTAACCACTGTCTTTTAAATTACTTGTCAAGTCCTGCAAAGCATCTCATTTTTAGATGGATCTGTAGCCAGTACCTTAAAATGGTACAAAATTCGCATGGATAATAATGTTGCGAGGCGCTATATATACCGTTTTTGCGGCGGCAGAACGTAACTATCGCTACATATTATGGTACGTTTAATTAACAAATTTATACAAAAATGCTAATTCAACACCATAATTATAGTATTCAATATTTTCACAAGTCTGAAATATTGGCGTAAATTAATACTGATGATGAACGTACTGAACGAGTATTTTGTTCCTATAAATGTATTGAATAAACTTACAGAAGAATTCTAATTGTTTATTAATAATTATGCACTCACATCGTTTTGTGTTTGTGACTTTACTGTCTTTTTGTCATTCAGTAATTATAGTCACAAGGGATGAGTTTGTGAAAATCCTTAATATGAAAACTGATATGACAAAAAACGTCTTTCAGATGAATTTATATAAATTCTCTATCTCCATGCAATGCATTATCGTAAAAGACCGTTTAAAGTATCACATAATGAGTTTTTAGACCTTAAAGCATTTCAAGGTAACCTGAAAATATTTTAGGCTTATTTGTAATACAAAAGCCGGTTAGCCGGCCTTTTGAAAATGCATTACCGTCTGAGAAAATAACTAAATTCCTTATCGTACTGAAACTGTTAAAAGCATGATGATAATTTAGCAAATTTATTTCGCTAACTAAACGAGTTTAAACAAGTCTTAGTTCAAGGTGACAACGACTGTAGTTACCGTTGTTTTTACGCTACTGTTGTAGATACAAAAGCCGGTAACTAGCCTTTATCATTGTTTTGATATATTGTTACTTGCAACGCATGGGCCTTATTATATGCTTTATAAAATAAGTAAACGCACCGATTGCATGGCCACATACGATCTAAATCTACTCGATTTGTTGACAGTGTTAAAACTTGAAAACTATTAAAATACATACGTAATTTTGTGACTTGATGGTTTAGCAAAATACCTTAGGTGAAACACTTACGAAGATATCATATGACGTTGTTGATATGTTCTGGAAAGTTATTTTTGCCCAATCGACACAACGCCAGTATCCGCAAAATTTTCGCTAAATCGGGACATCTTTTTTAATATGCAGTTCTGTTTCTGTCACGTGATATCATCACTAAATATTTACAAACCGACGTCAGTAGAATTGTTGGGACAATACGGCAGATTTGCATAATTAAGTAAGATTACTGTTGTTCTAAAAATGTGCATTCAGAGTAGCCCACTTTCTTCGGTATTCATGCAATACAGCGGATACTTTCACAAAACCTCGTTTGTTTTGGTTTTACGACTTCGTTCAAAACCGACGGAAAAACGCATGATTTGTGTGAAATAAAAGAACCTGTGTATTTTGGTCAGTCAGGATGAAGACTAACCTATACATTTTTTGAAAGTTTAATGTCTAATACAGGTCAGTAGTTAGGGCTGTATATATGCGTTCAGAACATAAAACAATTTGATAGTAATGTGTTACAGTTCATTCCTCTTTTATATACATGTAGCGTAAACAAACGGGTCACAGACCCCTTGAGTACAACTGTTTGATTTTGACTTTTGTGAACATTATACCACCTTTATTACTACTTGTTTATTTTGTCAAACATACCATGCTTTTCTATGTACTATACATTGTGTTGAACCGCCACATTGTGTAAAAGGCGACGAACATTAATATGTGTTTATGCTAATAAAAGTTTGACTTGACTTGACTTTATACTTCAACTGAAACTGCTTCGTGTGCATTAATTTAAGGCTTGAGCTACATGTCATGCCGATATAGGAAACATCTCAAAATTGAACAAACATTTGGTCTTATTAATATAAAGGAAAGGCCACTCAAGTTACAAAATGTATTTATTCGGCCCCTGCATTTTGTTCTCAGTTTTAACATTCAGAACTGATTGCTAGTTTTCCTAGTGAAAAAGGCAAGTTTTATATAGTCTGTTGAAAAAGAAACAAAGGAAGGCTTGATTTATTCACCCACGTCTGGCGAATAAGTAATTTGTAAACTCACTATAGACCCAGTGTCACCAATTCTTTGTAACTTAGCAAAAAAGGAAAAGAGTTTTACTTTTACGGACCTTTTTAAAACTACATGGATATCAGATTTCATCAAAAATATGCATTTCAGTTATTGATTAAGTTTTTCAACCAGACAACGACCAGTTTATATAAAGTTTAGGTATTATGTACAATGCACATTATTCGCTTCAGTAACACCTGTAATTCGAATACGCTAGTCTCCAACTTTAAATACTTTAAACACATTCTATGCTCAATTACCATGAAAAAAAACGTCCCCTTGTAGTTTATTTTCTCGCCGACGAGCTTGCTATCATAGAAACCTAGTTGATTTAAATGAAATGAGAACTTTAAACTTTAGTAAATTGAAAAAGTTCTAATATAAAAATGGTAAACTTACTTTAAAAAGTTGTGTCTGCTATCCGTTTCTCAGTTCAACTGACACGATTACATTAGACTGCATTATATATATTGTATGTTTATACACCACGGGTCGTCTATTTCCCGTGACTTATTAATACCAAGAATAAACAAGGATGTTAAAAGGTTGACTTCCCACATAGTTTACAAAATAGATAAATATGCGTCATTAAAAATACTTGCGCAAACCTATATTATAAGTTGAACGTAGATAAATGAAATCTACTCGTTTCATAATAGTAGTATCTTTTGACAACTTATTTAAGATTATGATTTGGAGCACTGTGAGCGCCGATAGTTTGCCTTAAAGCTATCAGATACTAACAATTTGTTTTTATCAATTTCAAGAAACCCAATCCGGTCATTTATAGTCGGTGGGAACTCTGTAAAAGGAAATATGTAAGCCAGATAATTGGCAGTAACGTCAAGAGAAACATATTGTTGCAGGGTGGTCTTTATTCAATATTGTATCATAAATTGTTGGCTTAAAAGTACATTAATATTGCGGCCAAAGGGAAATAACATGATCTTTATTTACTTAAATTAATTTTACTAACAGTTATATTACCTAGCAACTTTCTTCTGTACACTGGTCATTGTATTGATCGCAATTTGGAGAGCAATGTTGTTGTTATATTTCTGGATAAATTCAATATTTCTTCAGCTTTTAAGAAGACATCGTAATTAAGTCATCTGGTATGATTATCTATATATCCTGAGCTTAACTTTCATAATGTCAGACACTGTTTAGGCGATACCCGTTGTGGGGAAGCCGCTACAGACTGCCATTACGACAATATTCAGCCTGTTGATTCCGTCGTCAGAGACTTTGGTATTGAGAGGTTTATTTGTCTTTTTTTATTGTTTAGAGTCTCGGCCGACCGTGTGATTTCTACCCTGGTGAACTCGCCAAGAACCCAGTATGACTCCTATGCATACTGGTACCTAACAAGATTTGAAAACCTAGGGAGTTTTGATTTACCTGACTGCAATACCCTGTCAGTTTTGTCCAAGTAGTATGATAAGTTTGCAAAATTGTGTTAAAACAATGCAAGTAGCCAAAAGATAGGTGTGAGAGATTGCAGACCAGACACACGTTGCCGGCGTACATTCAATTTGGTGCTTGAACCACTTTTCCTCGTGGCTTTTAACTGTTTAAAACCACGTTTGTAATATTGTAACGTTATTAATACATGTGCATGGTATGTTTTTTTAAGTAACTGTGTGGAATTAAAGGATATAAATTAAGAAAAGATTTACTTCTTGGAATGCTTTAGAAATTTAAGCAATCCCAGGAGGTTATGTGCCGGGCAGTATAATTCACGAGGACAATGAACATAACATTTTATTTTAAATCTAACTTTAATTATATCTCAGTACTTTTTTTTCCTCATTGAAACACAAGTTCTACAACAAAAGTTACGAGTTGACTACTAAGGACTCGAGTTGACCTTTTGAGTCGTACGAGTTGACCAGTTACGGTTCGAGATGACTAAGGAACGAGTTGATTTAGGTACGAGTTGACCCCGAAGCTCTGACATATGGTATCTCTGTAACTATTCAAGAGTCAACGAGTTACATTGTAGTGCCTATTTTGACGGTCTTGTGTCACTCAAATGTACCCTGTTAGTGTAATATAAAATCAAGTAAATAACCTAACATGGAGATATTCAGCAGTCAAGTGCTGAATAAATGAGGAACATATGGACTGTTTATGGTCAAACCCCTGTAAAATAACGGAATAGGGGTCGGGGTGGCAACGTGGAATCCTTACTACAGTGATTTTGCCATAATGTGTCAAACACGGAACCAACATAGATATCCAAACTAAGATTTAGAGCTTGTCATATCATGGCGTGTAAAATGTTATATATGATGAATACTATAAAGTTGCAGTACACAATATCATATAAAATTTATACACAGTGTACAATGACAGCGTGCAGGCTAATTAACCAGGATTTTGTGATTTCATTAATTTCGCAATTCGGGAAAAGTTGAAAACTCGATCTTTACGGTAGGTTCATATAGAAGTTTTCATTTATTTTAAAAGAAAAATAATGTCTATTAGACTTACATGTAGTAATTTGTAACACAACTGAATCGATTAAAGTCGAGGAATCATCTTTCCTGAATATAGAAGTTTAACTAGTGCCAGATGTTGCATAGCTGAGAATATTAATTAACTACGGTACTGGTTGATTAAATTTATGTTCTATGTCTCTCCACATTGGAGAATTAAGTAAGATGACTCCCATTTTGACTAACTGAAAGAGAGTAGATATTTACATTTTGATCACTATTTTGTTTGTTCGATGATGGTAAGAATACAACCATGATGATCAGATTAATAATGAGATTGGCAAAATGGCCTGTTAATTACCAATGTGATGTGTCTAATTTATGACAGTCCTAAAATCGTAACAAGACATAAATTGGAAAGTTAACATACATTAGCTGGGAATCCTCTTGGATAATCAAAGATAAAGTCAGAACATACAATGTACCAACTGGTATGACAAACTCTTGAACTGTATCTAATAAGGGAGATAATTACTATCTTATCAAAGTCTCCAATAGGCCCGTTGTATATGTTAATGTTCAGTCGTACTATTCACTTGATAAAAAAAGATTGACGGGAGTGTAACGACAGGGGAAAGGCTTTGACGTCCTTAGTAATGAGGGAACAAATGAACACTGATATAAATAATTGGAATCCGGATTGTCAATTTTTTTTTACGTATTAATCGATCCAAAGTTTGATACTGGCATAACACTTGAGGTACTTGACTAGTGAAGCCGCCGTGGCGCAGTGGTAGCGCGTTCGTCTCAGGATCGAAGGGCCCCGGTAGTGTCCTTAGGCAAGACACAAATAATTCCACATTGCCTCTCTCTCTTCGAGGTTGATTCCATCTGGATTGAGTCTCGAGAGCGATTAATCTAAGTTGTAAGAACTTGTTTCGCAATCGAGAATAAATAAATTAGTATATATATAACACTTGAAACGCTATCATCTGATTTCAATATAGTATTGATGCATCGCCGTTCATATAATTGAGAACAACGAATTAAAAAAATAACCCACAGAAATACAACGCTGTCATTGAATGACATAAAAGCTGCTCAACGAATTGATGTTACCCTTCTGTGGTCTTGCATCACGCCTTAAAAGGTATCATGGTGGCAGCAATATTGAAGACTTAGCCAAAACAAGTTATCAAGGGGAGCGGTGGTGTAGAGGTTAAGGTGTCTGCCGCTCATCACGTTGCTGGTTCGAGCCCCACTAGGGTACGACCGTAACTCCTCATGTGACACCAGTTCTGGTTTTTGCAGAAAACAGACTCGAGAGTGACTCGTTAAGCTACAAGCTTTCTTCACAATCGAGCTAAAATCAATTAGTATAAATTGAACTTATGGGGTATGCAATACTGCGTCCATAAAGAATTAAACAAGGCAACCAAATGTTTTCTTGTTGGACAGAAGTCAGACGTTGAACTGTAGTAACAGCTTCGCTAATCCCACAGAGTCTATGCGCGTATTGTTTTTTGCGAGTAGACCTAGTAAGATTGCACACAGTCCTGCGTCGTTTAGTATACAATTTTTTCAAAAGCTTATCGTGTGTGGCCACTTCATTTCAAGTTATCTTTATGTAGTTTTTAAAGTCATTTTTGACCCCTCATATACAGTTAATGTTCCCTTTTTTGCCGAATCCTTAATATTCAAACGCCTTTTGCCTCGTTTATCCGGTTCAGCACATTCCATTTTGAGCGATTGCCATGAATAGAGAGTAGTTTCACATGCTGCTTAACTGAATTTAGGGTTGAACTAAAGTGTAACGCAGTAGATATTTGGAACCCAAACATTGCATATTTGAGAATTTTGACAACTCTATACGAAAACTTACTATATTTAGATGTATAAAACCAATGAATTTATCTCAGACACATGTCCGTACATATACATTGTACATGTATATGAAACGCGTATGGCGGTGGTAAAATTGTAACAACAGGCATACCTTCCTTATGAGTATTCGGTAAACTACATGTATGAGAAAAAAGACTCAGTTTATTGTAACTTGAACAGTCATTTCATAATAAAGGATTTAACGTTCAAGAAATACCGACAAGTTATTGAGACCTTAATGTAAGTTTGTTAAGCATTTTTGTATAATTTGGTTGTGTTAAGTTTTAGAAAGATACTACTATTCAAAATGAAAAAAGTCTACATTATGTTTTAGACGTATTAAGTACTTCCCATAAATTATTTGCCACAAGAAAGCATAGCAGTATATGTTCGGTATTGTTTAATCCTAGTTAGCTTCAGGTTCAGTCTAATGGAATGCTGAAGGGTGCTAACATTTTTCCTTTTGTTTATAAAAATAATTCACAATTAATATTTGTTCATGTCTAGAAAATCTTGTGTTTAAGACCTAATTGAAGGCATTGAAACAATAGCAAACATATCAAGTAACTGAAAACATGTATGAGTGATGCGAAATATAAACAGCGAACCAAAGGATGTACATGCGGGATACAGGTGGCCAGACTGTGTATCCACAGTAGGGGTATTGGTGAGTGATAGACAAGCTTCTGTTTTTCATGATCAAAAACTGTTATAATAAATGAAGGTTGATAAATGATGATGCTCATCATTAAGAAGAATAAGAACCTCTTATGTGTAACAAATGAAGAAAAACAATTTTACTTATGTTTTTTATTACACTCTTATTACATACTGTATATGGTGGTTAGTACATTGTTAATTTTGTAATTCATTTCCTCTTTAAAATTGAGTTAAGTGTTGAGTTAAGTAAATAAACAACTAAGATAAGTTACTCTTGCTACAGTCTGAAAAAATATGAGCAATGTTTCTCTGTTAAAGCAGATTATTCATTTTAATGATAGAATGCATACTTTATGCTATTAAAATTCATATACGTTGGAAAAAGAAATTATTAAAGACGGTTTTATGGATTTATAGCTTGGTCTGAAAATAAATTTACAGAAAATCTGCATTATGTTACATATGTTTACCCAATTATTTAAACAAAATTTTAATAATCCTTTTCGACAGACGAAAACTTTTTTCTGCAAAATTTAATATGATGTGTTTGACGTATCAAAATATTGCTGAATATACCTGTGGAATCTCGTGTTAAATATTGGAGTAAATGCTCTTTTTAGTAAAAAACATGCTTGATAATAATCTAAAACTTGAAAAATTAGTAACAGAAAATAAGCAGAAACCAATTATATCTACATATCAATAAAAGTAATTGTCTTATTAGTGGACTTAAGATTTATTAGTTTATTCAATTATCTTTGATATATTTACAAAAAAAACATATACATTTACAATAAAGTCAAATGTAAAATATACAAGACCAATCAACCAGGGTTGGGTAATGCAAAACACTAATGCTTATGCATTGCTTATGTATTAGCTTTTCTTCATTTAATGCAATTAATGACTAATGCATACATGTTTGCATTAGATCTAATGCAAATTCAATGCATTGGATTGCTAAAATTTGCTAATGCATTAGCATAAGTTCTGCATAAGCTGTTGTCACAGGTTGATATATAAACACAAATTGTACAGTGAGAAAATGAAAGGAAAGCTGTGTATCTGAAGTGTGTCTTTGATCATATTGAGTTGACCTGAGCTATCATGTTATGTCTAATTATATTAATTCCCATTTTCAAATATTTTGTCTTCTTAAAGGATAGACATTTTCAAAGTAATTGCCCTTTAAATGTAAATGAATTTATCAAAATACATAATTACATGACTTGCAGCTATTTAAATATAATGGTATTTAGGGTGTTAACGCAATTTTGCCTAAAGCAAGTTGAAGTTGTTTGAACAGAACAGAACATATCTTTTATTTCACCCAGGTATTTAACAATACAACATGGGGTTATGAAAAAATATAAACACATATATTACAATAGTTCTGGTTTCCAACAAAAAAGAAGAAATATTGGAATAGTTTTTACTGGTAGAGAGGATTGTTAAGATGTATTTTGTTGTCAGGATTTGCTCAATATGAACTCAAACAGTAAAATGACCACTATAGTAAACTGCCAATAGATCACAGAAATGATTATTCAGCCAGGTATTTTTACTAAGCTCAATTGGTAGAGCACGAGACTTGTAATCTCGAGGTAGCGGGTTCGATTCCCGGGGCTGACCAACTACAATTACTAACTGTCTTTCAGATGAGACTAAAACCGAGGTTCCATGTATGGGTGCTTTACACCTGGCATGTTAGGAGAAACAGGGGTGTCTCTGGAATTGGGACGCTTTCTGTACCAACCGGTACCAACGATAAAACCCTTATATACGATACGATACAGAAATGGTTTGTAATTTAAGATCAATGGACCAGTAATAGATTTATAGTCTGTTCACCTGTCTATCTGTGAAATTAAGTAGGCAGTTAAAGGTATTATTCTGTAAATATGTTAAACTCAAAAGTAATAAAACTGAGTTCTGAATTTAAGTTTTAAATTGCTTGAGTCAATGCTAATGCTAATGCATTACTTTTCCAAATACTGCTTATGCTAATGCAAATGCATTTCTTTTGAAATAATAGGTAAATTTGAGCAAGTAATGCTAATTCAATGCATTAGATTTGGAAGTAATAGACCCAAACCATGCACTCAACTGAAGATTTATAAGAAACTAACGATTGTTTAAAACATATTCATAACACACTTATATTGCATTCTTACATTTAAGTGTCGCACAAAAACTACCGTAACGACTAATTATAACAAATATGCTAAAATACAATTGGCTACCTATAACATTATACAAATGTAATGAAACTATTTGCTAAGAAACATTGGTCGGCTTTGTAATCTTAAATAGCAGGTAGTTGCACATTGCTTTGTTTACCATAATCAGTAAACAAACTGTATATTTCTGATCATCCGGAAGGAAATTAAAAGCAAATGTTAAGATTATAGCTTTTTAAAACAAATCCTTACATATACTGTCTCGTAACGGACGATGGAACATTGCAGGACACTCCTCTAACGAAGATAGACAGAATTGATACAGGTACATTGAAATGATTCATAACGCCAGTGGCTCAATTCTAAGATTGACATACACTCAAAATAAACTAAGTATTATATAATTAAAGCGTAAGATAACTGATAAATTTGTAATACAATAAAAACAATAATACATTTAATAAATGTCAGTTGATCCACAATTAACATCAAGTCCTGTGGTACATGTACGATCAAACCTGTGTTAACTAAATGAAAGCTACCAAACACGGAGAAAACAATTTATATTAAGAACTACCTAAACAATATTCTAATAAACCTTTTCAACAGACAAAAACTCTTTTCTGCAAAATTTAATATGATGTGTTTGACGTATCAAACTATTGGTGAATATACCTGTGACATCACGTGTTATATATCGGAGTAAATGCTTTTTTTTTATTAAAACATGTTGTTCGATAATAATCTAAAACTTGAAAAATTAACAACAGGAAATAAGCAGAAAACAGTTATATCTACATATCAATAAAAGTTATTGCCTTATTAGTGGACTAAAGATTTATTTATTTTTTTAATTATCTTTGATATATTTACAAAAAAAACCATATACACTTACAACAAGATCAAATGTAAAATAATTATACAAGACCAATCAACTGAAGATTTATAAGAAACTAACAATAGTTTAAAACATATTCATAACACTATTATATTGCATTCTTACATTTAGATGTCTCTTAACACTACTACTAATTATAAGAAGTATGCTAAAATGCAATTGGCTGCCTATAACATTATAATGAACTATTTGCTTAGAAACATTGGTCCTCTTAAATAGCAGGTATTTGCAAATTGTTTTGTTATTCCTTTATCAGTAAATAGAACTGTATATTTCTGATCACCCGGAAGAAAGATAAAAGCAGACGTTAAGATTATAGCTTTTTAAAACAAATCCTTACATATACTGTCATGTAATGGACAATGGAACATTCCAGGACACTCCTCTACCGAAGATAAACAAAACGGATACAAGTAATGATTTATAACGGCCTGCTTTAATCCTAAATGAAACAACCTCCGCTCGAAATTTGGCGCAATTACTGGCCAGACCATGCTATCATTTACTTTAGAAATATAACACCTAACATATAAAATACAGCTACAAGCAAACCCAAAGCCCTGCCGGCAGACTGCACAACTACCGTTGCAGTATTAAGCTCTGTTTGCAAATGTAGGTTACGCTTTGTATTTCATTCCAAATGACGTCGGCCATCGAAAAGTGCGGCAGGTACAGAGTGCTTGGTTTCTATATCTGGATATTATAACTTAATTTTCATGCATGTCTACCACTTACTCTGAGTTGAGATATATTCCACACCGGTCCCACCCAAAACAAACAAACTTTCTTTTTATTTTATGCTAACTATCTACACATAGCAGCCCTAAGTCACCCACACTGTGACTGATATGATATTTATATCATCACTCTATTTTTCACTGATATAACACAGTATTTCATTAGTTAGCATGGAATAAACCATTATAACACTAGGAAATATATATTTAAAATTTACGAAATATAATATACTGAATGTGGTACTAAAACTAGTTTTGATACTGTAAATGTAATAGTTGTTATTCTTTTTCAGTAATGCAACAGATCGAGAACGACGGATATATAGGCACTGAAATATTATTCCGTGTATAAAAAGACGTTTTTTTTTAAAAAAAAGTTTAATGTTAATGGTAGGTCGTATCACAATGATTGGACATGGCGGCAAGCGTACAACAAAACCAAATGTATTAACAATCAACATGTAAGGAACATTTACTTAGCGCTGTTTCTCGGTCAAAATAAAAGTGTATCAGACTGATCTGAAATATGAAGGGACTATACCTGAAGTAACGGCCTTTAAGGAAGTGTAGTTTCATTAAATATTGACGTCGGTAACCGAACAACAAAATGAGGTTAAGACGCCTCTGTATGTGTCCGCTGTAACTAAACTTAAATTGCTAAAACTTGATTTTGTTAATTTAAACATTAATTCCATCTGTTTCGGAATATCGTTCTGAGAATTGGATGCCCAATTTCTCCAAAAAAATATTTATGCTGAAACTTCCGGTGTCAATATTTATGAAGAACTGTAATATCAAATGAATTTTCTGTCTAGTAAACAATTCTTTAAAATTATCAGAACATACTTATACCGGCGACACGGGAAAATGGGCCTTCGGACAAAATACTTGAAAACTAGCTTTCTTGCATATTTTAAACAAACATTATTTTAAACCAATATTGGAAAATTTCAGTAACCTGCGTCCAGTACACACAATACTACAACATTTTGAAAATGTATACCTAAGGCGTCATTGTTCACTCTAAAAAATAGGTCACATACCACAATTTTACGTCAAAACCCATTTCAGTTTACATGGACAGTTAACTATTCCGGTAATCATTTCCTAACATCATCATTTATTTTTGGTTGCAACATTATATACCCTTTTAATATATATCATATCTGGTGAACTATTTCATGTCTTCTTTCGACAATATGCATTTTTTCATAAGGTATAGCCAAAATAAAATAAATCAAATCGCTGTTGCTATAGTAATGGTCTTGGAGGAATTTGAAGCCAATAATATGTTTCTGTTGAGGAAAATATAGTGGCTCTCAGTTTTTAACATTGGTTTTGCTTTTAAAGAGGGTGACAAACATGTAAATTTTATGGTTTTCTTTTTATCAATTATTGTCGAATAATGTAACAAATATCCGAAGGTACATTTTCGCGTGTCGGCGGTCTTATATATTTCAAATAATTAATTTCAACATTAAAAATCTTAGTGTAGCAGCAAATCTTCATACTATTTGGTTATTTTTCAACCATTTTGTTTTGTTTTATATAGGTCTACAAAAATATGATTACACTGTAAGTTGAACTTTATAGATACTTGTATCTAAACAAATAAAGTGATAGTCCGCTTGACCACAAACCACAAAAGTATACTTTAGTAAAAACATTAAGCGTAATACTCTTTTTAGGGCATTGCTTATAGCTAGGCAAAAATGTCCCTTTTTCATTTTATGCGCCATACCCTTATTAATGGAGCCATGCTTATTTTACGTTAACCATTTATGATTTTATGCTATCTATGCTATCATAGGGATTAGGAAGGGCTATGCATCCCTCATCGTAGATATGACAAGACTTCCAAACTTAAAAACAAATGTTATTTTCCGAAAAACACACGGGATTGTCGGATAAAGCGAAAATATAAGTATGTATTTTGTATATATAGAGTTAGGATACGATTTCTTATTTTCTAGCCCCAACACACGTTACTATGACTTCAGTGCTTAAAGCACATTTGGTTATGGTAAGTATTTTAGAAATATGCTATTATTAAAAATAAGAATAGTATTGAAGTATTTGTTTCTTGTAATGGTTTTACTCACGTTCTAATCGTATTTTGATCATTTTAACAGACGGACAGCTTACCTTACATTCGTTCCTGGTAAGAACCTGTACGACACTCCTTCGTAAGAAACTGTCAACTTTCTCACATAAAGAGACATGTTCGGTTGCAAGGCTCGAACCCATGACCCTCAATCTATGAGATTTTACAGTGATTTCAAGTTTGCGACTCCAATCTTTTGACTACGGTGAGGTATGTTATATTTTAGAAGTGTGTACTTTCCAAAAAATATTTGTCACATAAAGCTTAGCAATAAACGTTAGGTACATGTATTGTATATGTATCTAGCTAGGTTAATTTATTTTTCCTTTGAACCATAGTTCATAAAAATGTAAAGTAACATAAATATGATTTAATTCCTTTCTTTTATTTATGTTATTCACAATTAATATATGTTCATGTCAAGAATATCTTGTGGTCAATACCTTATTAAATGCATTGGAAAGAAAATCAAAACTATATAGTAACTGAAAAAGTTAGTGAGTCATGCGAAATGAAATTGGCCAACCAATGAACGTACCGTTAAAAACAATCGAAATGAAATGTGAGTTATGAGGCTTCAGGGGTCCAGGCAGACCTGTGTTTTCACAGCAGGGGTCTTAGTCAGTGATAAAATAGTTTCTGATTTTCATAATCAACCACTGCATAGCTACTGTTATAATATATAAATGTTGGTAAATGATAATGTACATAATTAAAATGACTAAGAACTTCTAAATGTGAAAAAGAATAAAATTCATATTTTAATTATGCCTTAAATTTCACGTTCATGAAATACTGTTTATGTTGAATACTACATTGTTAAATTTGTGATGCATTTTCCCTCTGAAATTGAGTAAAGTGTTGAGTTATGTAAATGAATAACTCACATTAGTTTCAGCCACATTCTGAAAAAAAACTGTACAATGCTTCTTAAACAAACTCGGAAAAATAAGAATTATGGGTTAATGTCTTGGTCAATATATTTAAACAAAGTCGACATTTAAGGTTATATATTTTTTACACAAAACTTTAAACAAAATCCTAATAAACCTTGAAAAGACACAAACTTCTCTAAAGTGAGAATTAATTTCTTCAAATATAATATGTTGGACGTATCAAAACTTGCTGAATATACCTGTGAAATCACTTCTGAAATATTGAAGAAAATGTTTTTATTGAAACAAAATTGCGATTATAAACTAATTCCTAAAACAATAACACACTCAGGTAATCAGTAATAAACCAATTTTATCTGCATATTACTATAATGCATTGACGTCTACATGTAATTAGCGGACTAAAATTCAACAAATTCCGACATATTTATGTATATACAATCAAACATTATATTCATTTATTATAAAGTAAATGGTAAAATATATAAGTCCGATTAATCAAATATTCATAAGAAACTGATACTACATTGTAGTTTAAGTAATGAGTTTGGTAGCGTTTGCGGGAATAATAACGTCTTTGAGGAGGCATAGCAGCCTTAAGCTTATTGTCTTATTATACCATCATCAGTAAACAAAATGTATATTTCTGATCATCTGGCAGAAAACTAAAAGCAGAATTTAAAACTATAGTTTTTAAATCAACTCCTAACGTATATTGTCAAATAATGGACATTGAAACATTGCATGAAGCACATTCTCTACTGAAGATATTATAATACAAAATCGTCATAATCGAGAGTTTACAGGTCAAGATTAATAAAGGCCTGTTCAATCATAGGATGGACAACCCCGGCTCAAAAGTTTGCGAAAGCTGCTCTTTGTGGCCATGACATACTAGGTTTGCAAATATGATTTCTATACTATAATACTGTTTCAATAATTTATATTTCTGTAATTCATTACGCCCTTCACTACTGCCAAAAATTCTGTTGCAACCATGTGGTAATAAAACAACTCATCAAATAATATATTACGCTTAAATTCAAGGCATTTTATCAACAACCACATCAGTATTACTTACATACTCTGCACAGTTCATCTTGCGTAACAATGTATTAACTTCAATTCAAGTGTAAAATTCAATTGTTTACATCTACCATTGTGTTAGTATACATACATTTGTTTATTTAAACGAGTGCTATACGTTTTACTCATTTGTATGATGAGGTTATTGATACATTTTCATCGTCTTAGTACTAGTGGTATCCAATCAGCATCAACAGTAACGTAACCGCTACAGTCGGTGTGTATCGGCTGACAGCCCTTGGAAAAACCTCACATCCCTATATTGAGCAGCATCAATACAGGAATATGGCCTTTCTCTCCACACATCAGCTTCATACGCAATGACAAACCAGACCATGCTATCATATAACTTCAAAAAGCATGGATACCACAATGAAAACTAAATGTCTAGTCTAAAGACACATTATCAGATAGTGTCTTATTTGATAATAGGTTTCAATACAATTAAGGAATTATACCTCTTATGGTTTTGAGGATGGGGTCACTCAGTTATGCGTTTTGTCTTCCCGTTGTCTACATACTTTCGTTTTACCTGAAATTGGGGATAGATCTATCACTCCATCTCGCGGATGGTCAAAGAAGCTATCAGTTCTGTGCTAGAGTGTTCTAAATCTTTGACCTAACTTGTGTCAAATCAAGTAATTGAGTATACCCATATCTCACACATCGACGTCAAACAACACACATAAAGCACTTTCACTTAAATTGAAATAAACAGTTTGCATATACTGTATGTTCTCCGTATGAAGTCGTATGCATTCACTCAAAATGAATGTTCACACTGGTGGATAGGTGTTTCGCTGTGTTACATATACTATTATTTCGATGATTTATGTAAATAATAAGCGTTCATTTGTGTGAGGTTTTTGTCATTGCTTTCATATCTTTCCTCAAATTTTCAAGTTCTTTTTTAACTGTTTTTAGCTCAGCAGTATTCCTGTCCATTCGACTTCGAAACTCGGCCTGTAAAAGATACGACACACATGAACGTCCGCTGATTTATGAATACTTTCTGAATCTGACTGAGCTTTCGAATTCTTAAATTTACATTTAAGCGTTTTTAGCCTGGCATGAATTCCTTAGTTCAAATTCGACAAGTTATAGAAAATAGATACTGTATTTTGACGTATAATGCCATTTGATAGAACATGAACAAATGTTTACTGTTACTACCTTCGACACTTGATCATTGGCAAACAGCTTCAAGGTAGCGGCTGGTTTGACATGCCTCATCCAAATCTCTTCTGTCGGATTTAGGACAAACCATTTCTTTAATGCTGTTACACATTTGAAGCGTTCAAATCTGTTGAAGCGTTCAAATGTGTCAATCAAATAACACAGGGCTCCGTCAATTTCCATGATTAATTCAATCTGAAATAGGATTCATGTCTATCTGTGATAAAATATAAATATAATTAAAGGGATTTTAAGTGACTGTTTTGTTATATTACGCGTAACAGTGGTACTGTAGTAACAGTATAATTGTAAAGAACTCGCAACATATTCAATAACTCTCATACTATTTGAAATTAGGTTAGATCCCTGAAATTGTCTGATATATATGTTTAAAACATTCAATAACATGTAATATATCTGTTTCTCTTTATTTGTATTTGACTGTCTTGTGAAGTCCATTCTATCTAGCATTGGTATCGATAAGCTTTTAGATTTCTATTAGACTAAAATTGTACTTGCAACTATATGAAAGACCGATTCATGATTTTATCTACTAATTCATACAGCAACCAAAACTACTCAAACTGATTCCTCACTTCGTATATATCTTTTAATCTTGATGTAACTAAGCTAGAATTGTAGTGTAATTGGGGAAAACAATAATTTGGACTATACATTTTATTTATAATTCATAAAATGTCTTGTAAATACATGTTAATAAAGTAAGTTATGAACCCTGATATTTTATCTTTACGAGACATTTTCGGATGAAATCCAGGTAAAGACTGGAAAAATAAGAGTAATTTATTATGTGGGTTATTAAATAGCCTTGTCAGCTTATTAAAATAAATTATGTTTGAACTTTGAAAAATGTCTTGTTTCTTGATGCCCCATATAACGTTACATATTTTTTTCTTATTTTGTACTTGGTAAACGTAAATAGAATAAATTTTTGAAACGTTTCCTAAATTACTAGTAATTTTCTACCGAAAAATATTTTTAAATATCATTCCAAAATACATTCCTGCCTCCGGTTGGACCAATTGCTTCGAAATTACGCATTGTATGAGGATCACTAGAACTAGCGTCTGTATGATAATTATGAGACCAGCGTGTAAAGGTTTATAAGCCGATAACTAAAGGTATGTAATACTTCATACCTGTGATACTGAATTGCTGCTTCGAGATTGAACGTTATCCACAGCCACGCCTACCTACAAAAGCGTTTGAAAAGCAATTGGCATTTTTTCAAAGATGAAACTCTTGTTTACAATACTGTTCTGTAATAGTACTGTTCTTTAATAGTGTGAGTTTTTGTAGCAGTTGTTTGTTCCGTTAGACTAATTGTAGTCAATGTCTCTACCATGTTTGTGATAAATGCGTATTTGCAGTTGCCTTGCACCTTTCGGACAAAGGAGGTAAAAGCTTTATGAATTTGATGTTTTTACTTATTTAGGCTTTTATCAAATACAAAAATGAGTAGCTGAAGTATAGTAAAATATTAAATACAAACATACCATCAAATTTATAACAATGATGTTCATTATTAATAAGAACAGCCAATTGAAGAAGTATGAGGCATTTATAATGTTATAGTTTCCATCCCGATTATCATAGAAGTCCTCTGCTGCATACTCAAATCCAGTTTTTGTCATTGATGCCGTCATCAGCAATGAATGCATCAAACCACTAAATTCCTCCTGAAACAATAAATCCATAGATCTATATATTATTGGGCTACCAAAACATACATGGTTGAATACAACAATGCATTGAATAGGTATGCTAAACTAACTTCCTTGAAGTTCTAGTTAAGATCTATTGTGTATAAATTGATACATCGAGTATGCATATGGATAATCATACTGCAATGCCGAATTTCCGAAGACTTCATTTTAGCGATAATTTATTATACTTTATGAATGCGAACAATTATATTACATAGTTTCTAATGGAATTATGCCGATAATCTCGTACTATCATCTTAAAGAAAATACCTTCTGCGTTATTGATGCACGACATGTGAAATACGAGTTGACAACCTTGGCATGTACGAGATTATTATTATGATCATGACAACCATTTTTATCTTGTATATTTTAAGGGTTGTTGAACAATATTTTTAAAATTTTAGAACATTCTTAGATAACAACCAAACTGTATGTACGATTACTGTATGACCCTAGATATAATGTGGTGATAAGATTATGCCGGACAAGGGGCTTTAGACTTGGCAATAAGGGGTCACTGTCCATACTCTAGTTGCCTGTGACCATAACCACTTTTTGTCTTGATTTTTTCTTTTCTTTTTCAACTTTACAACGTAAATTGAATGTCTTTCGGCAAAATATTATAATTTTTTTATTCTTTTAAGACATAAAAGATACTATACGTGTTGAAATTTAGACCAGAGTTGGGGGAAATGACCGATTTTAAATCTGATTTTTTGAAAATCTATACAGTAAACCTTCAGGAGGTTTTGCCATAATGATAAAAATAGTATTATGAAAAAATATTATAGCTAAATGTATGCTACATTCGCACACTTTGCTTTTATTTTTTGCCCCTTTTCCATTGCGAACCGATAAGATTTAAACGTTTTGATCATATGTATCATGATAATTTGATTTGGGTCATTAACTGTTGGAATTAAATTGCTGAGTGTGCTACTATAATAATTATAACTCTACATTGCATACTGAATACTAAAACAAAACTTCGAAAGATAATGTCCATGGTTACTGTAACTTTGCAAAATTCCGTTATTTGTATGACATCAAGTTTGCCTGAACGGAGGTAGGCTGTAAATTGCATATAACTTTTTATTCAAATTTAAATTTCCTTGAAAATTTGCATTTCAATCATTGAAATGATATTGTTGATGAACATAACAACTCTTTTCGCCTTTGAAATATGCTTTATATGGGTCTAATACTTTAAGCGTTGTGTAACGCATACTAGGAGTTCTACTAATTTTCTTTAACATGTAAAACAAGCATGATGAGAATTTGTTTTTCAAATCTTAAATAAATGAGCCGGGAAGAATATTATGAACGAAAACTAAAACCTAAAATATGGCGTATTAACGTATTGACGCGATAGTAAGGTATTTATTTTAAAGAAATTTTGCAAAACAGCAAATCAAAGTTTACAAGCTTCTCTAGACACCTAAAAGCGAAGCTGATTATTATTTCAGTTTGATTACTTTGTTTTATTGTAATTTTTACTTTCATGCTTATTTCCAGGCATTGTAACACTATTGAACCCGATACAATGACAATGCATCTACTTACATGTAGTTATAGTTTTGTCTATACGTTTGATTTTGGGGAACTTAACGGTTTTTACCGGCAAATTAAGTTGCTGTTTGTTTTTGGTTAACAATAGTCAAAACCAAGGTTTTACCCACTTACCAATTTCTTATGTACATGTACTGAATGAAAGTTTCTCTCTCGAGAGATTAACAGAACCTCGATTGAAATCAGTTATTTAAGTCGTTAATTTAAGGTCTTGGTGCATTTTGCCATTCTTTCAGTATATAATTTCAACTGTATGGACTTAAGAATATGTTTCTAACATGTTATAGAAAAGTCTCATGTAAAAGTTTCAAAATCAAAGTTTTTTCTCCTGTCGCCCTTTAAAGTTATACAAATTTTACAAAATGTTACAAACCTTTTCTCGATGAATACTGTTGAATACTACCGAAAACGCCACGAGAAAAATGGCCTTAATGACGAAAATTCTTTTCAGGAAAGTTACAATGATACTCTCCAACATCCGCACATAAATGCCAATTATTTCAAACTTCTTCAAATATGTCAGTACGTTAACCCATGCAAGGAAGACAGAAAATGTTCCAAACAACCAATGCCAGTTCTAAAATATAAAACATATTTCATTTGATTGAGTAAGATTATAATGTTATTCTTTGGAATACAGTATACCGAGGATATTTGAATGCTGCAAAATTTAAACAGCAGTCGTTTCGTTGGGTAAAGATGTGCAGGAATAGTACGGATACAGGCACGTGCACTATCACTTTGTTTTACGAGTCAAACTTTGGCATTTGCATGGCATTTTATCATACTAATGGTTAATTGTACATACATTTCCTTCCATCTAAAAATATTCTTTTGTAAAAATTGAAGAATAAAGGAGCATAGCACTATACATTGTATACTTGTTAGATAATCCGAAACATGCATACAATGTAGCACTATACATTGAACACTTGTTAAATAATCCGAAACACTTGTAAGAAAGACCATACATGTATTAGTGTATCCATTTTCAGCAACAATAAAGAATGCAAACGTAACATGAAAGCTTTTGTCTAAAAGCATAATCCTGCAACCTCTTGTATTTAGTTTCAATATGGAGTTTCAGGTGAAAACAAACATCTTTTGTTACAGACTTTAACATACTAATACAGAAAATGCTAACCCATCTATACTCGTATTAGAAGGCTGAGTAGGTTCTTGTTTAATGACTTACAATGTAAATAAATTTTGTGACGTTAACTTCACCATTGAAATTGGTTAATTAGCTTTATGGAGGACATACATGTAAATCTTTTTAATAATATTAATAGCTATATCACGTATCACAATACGGCATTTTACATGCTCTAAGTCTGACGTGACAGAAATAACTTCTTTTTATGATTTTATTCGTTATAAATGTATGTTTGACTTCATGATATATACAATGTTATAGCAGATAAGGCTTATGGACATAACTTATGAACCATGAGACTATAGTTCAATTGAAATGTAAATATTGAATCGGATCAGACCTCGTGGATGCAACGTTTCGTCAGAAATAATACCCTAAGCTTGTGCCAAATAAAGAGACTTACATCGACGCTAGTAGGAACCAGTTTTCGTGTTTTGTGGACTTTTTATATAAAAGGCGTCTCTAAAAACATGCTAAGTATAATACCGTGAATTGAAACACTGTATTGTCTGTGCGATGTATCCTGAGAAAAGTTTCGAATATATATTTACATATCTTTAACATGATTTTATCCTTTATAGTCATGATTTAGTGCAACGTCTGATAAATAGTTCTTAATGTTTAATTCATGTGTACATGTAAGTTACCGGAGCAGACTGTTATATAATACAAAAATAAAAAGGTCCATGTAATTGTAAACCATTTGCAAGCAACAATGTATCACTACCAAATACAGCTGTTACCACTTTTTTATTTAATTGAATTTTTGGCATAGCGACTAATCTCTGTATATGTTGCATCACCGGTAAGATTCAAAACAAACAGGAGAGAAAGCACGTAAACTCCCATTTCTACGCAATGCTCATACTGTTTTACATACTCTAGAAACGCGTACATTCTTCTGACCCGATATGCCTGTAAAGGATATACATGATTGCAAATATAATAGTTATTTTATTTTGCATTTATATTTACAATAATTCGCTATTTGTACGTTCTGTTTGATCTTTTTCAGACGATTAGAGGCAATATTGTGCCAAGAAGGAAGCACCCAGTATTGATTGACACCTATCTCATCGAATCGGGTTAATGTTTCTTGCCACACAGTTGTTCATGCTCAGTCGAAACTGACTGCCTTAGGGACACATTGCCTATTAGGATGAATACTAATGATCCATGCTTCTGTTTTCCATTGTGTGTTCGAGATTTGCAGCAGTATTTACTAATTAAGACATAAAAGACATATATTGGCTGTCGAGTAATCGTTAAACGTAGCCTCTATACGTGTAATTATGCTGTTACTCACAAATTCACAACTGCCAATGTCATCAGTGGTAGAGACAGAACTCTGAGAGTAAATATACAAGACGAGGCACGGACTTGAATGAGCCCCTCGTTAAATCTAAAACAATTACAAAATAAATGTAAAAACACGTCACCTTCTTAAGTTGCATGACCAACACTAAAATAAAAACACCAATGGAATAGTTTTCGACAACAAACAACGACGCATTGTCACTTTCAAATGAATTGCGTGGCGGTGTAGAAGTAGAGTCCTGGCAAGTTGTTCCGTTCAGACAAATGGTAGTGTTCTGACGTGTAGAAAAAACTTGACATGTTCCTGTGCCATTACATGTCGTGTTCCTGTTTGAAAATTATGATTACTAGTATACATATTGTGGAAATGTACACTTTGTTTTGAAAGCAAATGATATATAAACATCTCCGAATATCTCTAGTATGTAGCTTTGCTGAGTATCAATTACTTAGATGTCTTCCTGTTAATGTCAATACAAAGTTAAAGCAATTGATGCGACCGAAAAGAAGATTTCTAGCAGAATTAAAAAGAATTTACAATTGTCGTTAACAGATCATACCGTAAATGTAAGTAAAGTAAATAATTTAATTGTAACAAAGCAATCTGTTTGTAAAGCACGCATGCCCCCTTTATGCAAAAGTCAACTACACAACGAAGTAAAAGTCACTGTGAAATTCGAATAGAACCTAATAACCTAAAAAAGAATAGGGGTCGTCAACTGGTAATGACAAATCCAGTTTTAAATTTAAAAAGTAAATCTATTTTTAGTAATAGTGACCTTGAACTAATTAGTGGAAAAAATGTTTTACTATTTACTTTGACCTTGATCTTTGACCTACTGACCTAAACACAATAAATGTCCTCTGCTTGTCATGATCCCAGGCCTAAGCGTTCTCGGGTTATCAACCGGAAACCAGTTGGTAGACGGACGGACCGACATACCGACCGACATCAGCAAACCAATATATCCCTTTTCTTCGAAGGGGGCATACAAATTCAAAAGATCAGATAGGCTTCCATTTCTTTATGGCCATATTTTAAGTCCAGATTATATCTCTGCCTTACCTCACTTTTGCATATGGCGGTATTGATGTGACTACACTGGCAGTGATCAGACCGAGGAAGATCAAATATAGAATAAAATTCAGCACGTGGATTTTTAAACCAAGATGACTCCATTGTCGCTTTACTAATTCTGTAACAAGTGGATGATCAAAGAGTTCTTGATATATTCCGTCATCAATGTTATTTCTCCGTTTGTATTTAATCTGGAAATGTCAATGCGGAAAAAGAGTATGAAATATATTATATTTGAGATAATATTAAATTTTATACCAAAGTTGCCAATAACCACTCAATGTACGGTATTTCCGTCTTAATTAATGGGTTGCTTATTATATATATTACTTGTGGCCGAATTTTTTATTAAATGAGTATAGTAACAATTTACTCTATTCTGTTGATTACGAGGGTCATAATGGCCCTATATCGCTCACTTGAATACCCTTGTCTGTCACGCCATGGTTACAAAGTCAAGCACACCACACATACTCCCAGATCTGAACACACAAAATTGCTATGTATCCAAATTTATTCAATTTATGTCCATTATTGTTTTTGACCATAAACTATTGTGTTTTTTTGTATTTTAATAATAGTGATTATACTTTCAGAACAGTGACATTGACCCAAGATTTGTGCAATCACTTTAAAATATTGGGTCAGTCCTTTCCAACAAAATGTTTTTACATTTTTGCTCATATAGTCCTAGTAAATTACATCAATCCAAGGGCATTGTAAATTTTGACACTAGGGGCATGATTTGAACAAATAATATATCTAAGATATGTGCCTAAGAAGACTTTACTTCAAAGCTGTATTTAAATCAAATTAACGGGATACATTTTGACCCATATGACATGATTCGAACATACATGTACTGAAGAGAAAACCACTAGACAACACCACCAAACATAAAAAATATGGGTCTTTTAAAAGATGAGTATATTGCAAGATCAAGGCACATGTATACTGTATATAGATAACTTGTGCTTTATTTGCGCACACAGCCGCACATACCCCGTCGTGTATGCGTTGAAAATCACAGCACAACGCTTACAGTTGGTTGTGCCATATGCGGCGCGCTCTATATGAAGAGTACTTAGCACAGAAACAAACACTTCCTTCTCTAATCTGAGCCTCTTGATAAAAATCATGCATATGAAAATAATAATAAAAGATTCTTTGCTGACAAGGAGAGATGGGGTTTTATCTATTTATTTTTATTTCATATACATCTCCGGTTATTGTCTTGTATTACACCATATTGATGGTACACGTGTTAAATGTTAGAGTTATTGTTAGTTATCAATAAATATACCACTGAATTTAGTTTCGAAAACTCTCTTGATCAATATCATTTTCTAATGGTTACGGTATACTTGAATATTACCATAAGCGTAAGAGGATGGTTGTTTTTCATCGTCCTTGTATTCGTGGTGTACGGCTTGTAATTCTCTATTTCTCTCTTGTCATGACTTGAATTATCTGTATATGTATGCATCATGTTTGTTTTAACCATGTTTGTACATCTGTGATATACTAAAATAAATCTATCTATCTATGACGAAAAACGTTTTTCAATCGTTGCAAAGCGTTTACCTGGGTGTGTGCATCTATTTGGTGAAAAAAGTTAAAAAATATTTGACGTTCAGATAACCGGCACAGCAAATTGTGACCTCTTGCACTGGAAAATTACACGTACCAAATTATTTTTACAAAACATGTTTATTTCAATTCGAGAAACAAGTTTTACTGTGTCGGGAATATTATCTTATACCTTTACAGTTTTTCTTCACACTGCCAAAGTTCTATGCTTTTACGTTTCTTTTCACTTTTTGAATAAAAATATTAAAACACAAAACAATTGTAAATAAAATCAATCTACTATATCTCCACATCTTTAGAAGATTTTAACTAAATGATAATATCAGAAAATCTTGTAAATAAGTGGAAAAAATGACCAAAGGCGGTTGGGTTTTATAATATATTTAAAATCGACGTTTCGACCCTTCATATGTATACCTTTGTTGTACATGTATACGAACAATTCTGGATTGATGAGAAATAAGAAGGGATTATTTGAGTTCATACTATCAGCCCTTCACAAATGCATGTTGTATATCATGCACGAACAATAACACAACTATGTGTGTACAACATGTTGCAAGTTTTATCTCATTTAAAGATTAGAATTTGGTCAAGTGACAAAGTTAAAACTAACAAAATAGAAATGTTCATTTAACAGTTAATACAA
Source organism: Saxidomus purpurata (assembly GCA_022818135.1). NCBI lineage: Eukaryota > Metazoa > Mollusca > Bivalvia > Venerida > Veneridae > Saxidomus > Saxidomus purpurata. Next base: position 18,112,239 of record JAFMSR010000013.1, on the reverse strand, counting down.
AATACATTCCATACCATGTACAACATTTACTTTCAAACTAGGCGATGGTTACTTTCGTAAACTATTGAACGTTTACATTGTACCATATTTTTCAAAACAACTAAACGTTTTGTAAAAGTTGAACGAATGCTTACAACATAGAAGTCAGATCAAAATTATAACACAAAAGTGGAAATTTAATGTCACATTTCAGAGGAACACTGTATTAAATATTCACTATTGAAGAGAAATTTGCTTGTACATGTAATTAAAACACGAATCAATACATATTTAGAGAAACCTATTTATTTGCTAGAAAAAACTCCGGGGTTTCTGCGTAAAGCTTACCTTTACATGGAAGACGTTCCCAGTCATGTTGGTAAAACCTTTCACAGTAATCTTTCTGTTTTGGCGGCCAGGTGTCAAGATAGTATACATCATCCAAAAGTTCATAGTGAAATATAATTTTGCCTGATTTGTGTTCAATACATCTGTCGAAAACCTCCTTTGTAATTTCTATGATGGATAAGAGCATCATAAGTTTCGAGTTTCATTTTAGAATATGAAGAATGCATTGTCAAAGATATCAAGATATCAGTATCAACTAAGCTGATCAGCTTGGCTCTCTATACTTCATGCATTTATGATTAAAAGATATATTCTGGAGAGTGAAAATGATGTAATCAGTCACTGACACTCTTTTAGACTATGTCCAGACCAAAACAATGACAACACTTTATCATTATAAAAATTATGTGTTGTAGCCGTTCTGATATCATTCTAAAAATGTAGTCTCTATTTTACTGAGTGAAAGAAATAGTATTTGTTTGATAAGTGTTATTGCAATTTCTGATATGCACGTTTTATATGTCACTTTGTTCTCTTTCTAAAGGAATATATGACTTCAACATTAGAACAATGACATATAAAGGGCACATTACCGTAATGAAGCTAGCTTTGTGAAATTAAATTTTACTAGACGCATTTAATTGTAGCCTTTTACGTAGTAATAAAGATATATATGTTGTTGTAATACAGCAGCAGACGGCGAATTTAAACTACATCGTGTGTCTGCAGACTGCCATTTATATCTGTTGTCAATATATTTGTATCATATTTATAGACGACTAAGTGGAAAACTAACCTGGCATTTCTCATAGGTGTTGTGAATTTCCCGTCCTCATCCTTTCTCTTATTTCTCATCAGTCTCAAGAAGCAATCTGTGTCAGTCTCCCGGACTATATATGTGATAATTTCCCGTTGAGCTTCGTGTAAGGACCTAGTACAGAGATATATATAATAAATGATATTATTGTATTAAAATAATATTTTTAGTTAATAACTACATTACCTTAGAAAGTTTATTGCTGATGGTTACTACATTCTTCTTACCGGTTTTTATAATAACTCTGTAACATATAGTATCTAAAGTAGCAACGTCTTTTCTTATTTGTTACGTAAATAAGTGACCCCACCCCCAAACCGCAGGTGGTTAAATATCTTAATCGTTTTATTGCCCCTTATCAGTTTTAATCCTCTCTGATTAGGTCCAGCAGCGTGTCAGTAGACTTGATATGTAGTACAATAATAGAACCATAAATGTTATTGATTTGTACAGATAATTGATTTATAACTTATTTCCTGTTGTTTATATAAACTGTTTTTGAAAGATATTTTAGATAAATGCAGTAAACTGTGAGTTTAAAGTTATACTGAGATAGTTAATATGCTCAAGTAATTAAGCACCTTCCTGTGGTGTGGCCTGAATGCATTTTTGATGTATAAAGAATCCTTCTGACTATTTATTTCTTTGTAAATTATAAGTGCAACTGAACGCTTCTTCTAACTGTAAAATAAGCTAAAACTAAATTTCTCTTATGTATCAAGTGTAACATCTAATCTTAGTGATAATTGGTTTGTAGTAAGAGTAATTGATTGAGTATTAACATTACTCAATCTAACTTTGAAATCACAGTTATTTTTCAGTAATCTAAAAGTAAAAAATATAGTTTATGTTTCTGTCATATAAGAAAATAATTTTGATATAATAACTGTAAGTGTTGATTTTTTTATAATCTAATTTGACTGGGAATTACGTACCTAAAAGGTAACTGATAAAATAGAATAATAACATCTTATGAAGGTCTTAAAATTTATGTATAACTAGGGTAACATCCCTTTCCTACATTATCTGTACATAATCTAAGGAAGTTATAAAGTAGCTGAATATGATAAACAGAAGCTAGTCTACCAGTGACCAGTCATGTTAATTGACATCTACTGTGAATTCGCTGTGAATTCGCATGGCTGACTGGACCCCTGTGGTGAATACCACACATTCCTGTTCAATTGTCTTTACGTCATTTGAATTTGCAGGTGTTAAATAAAGTATATTGTGTCGCAAAATTCGAACGAACAGTAATGATCGCATTTGAAGCATTGTGTGTTAGAATATGGTTACTCGTTTTATGTTAATAGGATTTAGTTAACCGTTTAATGATTTTGACATTTGCGACAGTATAATTTTATATCGTTTCTAACGGTTGCAAACACTTGCTATCGCCGTCGCCATTAAAAATATTTGCGACTATTTAAAACAGTATATACTGTCGCAAATATCAAAATTACAAAACAGTTAACCCTGAAATATCAACTACACTGACGTCATTGAAAAAATAATTACACGTAAACAGACATTTATTTTCTATAGTTGTTTGTTCACTCGTTAGACAAACATTTAAATGTTTAATTTGTTGCTGAAGTAAGCGTTTTGCTTCAGTCTGACGTAAGTAAACAGAGAGTGCGGCTACCAAAGATTCATTTCAAGCATCACCAACAAACTGATCTCATTCAGAAATATCTTTAATAAAATGAACCTAGGGAGTCAATCGGGATAAAGCTTAGAAAGTACTAGTTTCATGAAATTACCCTTCGTTACATGTAAGAGCCAAATCTAAAACATTGGAACCATCTGTATTGGTTGATGTCGCATGCTCTATCCAGCAATCTGCCCAACTTCTGCTATGACATCCTGATTCACATGCCGAAGAGGCTACATTGCATGCTTTCATACTTTGAAGTTTCTGAAACGAGGGAGATTTCAAGTCATTTTATGAATATAGATACTCATCTGTATAAATTCACAACTCGTGCGTGTTGCTTATCTGCATGTGTACCTTCAATAAAAGTAACTTTTGTTTAGAGCCAAATTTAAAAATTGAAACCACATGTGTTAGTTAATGTCGAAGTTATATCCAACAAATTGCTCAACTTCTACTGGTTTTTGTATGGTGTATCACATAAAAAGGCTACATCACAGGCTTTCACGCCTCAAAGTTTCCGAAACGAGGAAGATTTCAAGACATTTTATGTAATATACATTTGTATACACTCATTTGTACAAATTTTGTATATACATTTGAATACACTCATTTGTACAAATTCAACCCTCGTTCGTAATGCTTATTTACATTTGTGCCATTGTAATATATACAATCATGTTCCAACACGAGAAAGTGGCTTTGATGCTTTACTGCTTGTACATTGCGTTATTTTGACGTTTGTAAGAATGTTTAGTTTGTGCATTGTCAACCACGTTACTATACTTTATTTCGTTTTCGATCAAATCTCCAGGAGAGACATACAACAGTGTTTGCATTACCGTTTGTAATCAATATATATTATCTACTTAGGCAAGATGCTTTTCATTTAGCGAGTGTGTTGTTGTGAATTGTACGTGCTTTTAATAATGCAACACGGAAGCACATTAAACAAGTACAGTTAATGCAGAGCATGAAGCTTGATGCATAAGTATGGAGAAAGAAGGGATGCAACGATATGGTCAAACCCGTACTACGATATACTGCGATATAGCCAACCCACATTGCAATATATATTGCGATATATCTATGTAAAAGAAAATTTACGAAAATAGAACAAAACAAAATCATTACCGTAAATACAATGCCAGGAGTTGGTCACAAAAGATCCCGAAACTGCCTATCCAAACCTTACTTGACTAATGGGCAAAATGTTACCAAAGAGTGGCAAAGATGGTCAAAAATATTCTTCTTTTGCTTATTTTCTGATTTATTTAGATGCAAAGGAGTAAAGGGGGGGCTGGTGCGGTTTTGGATTTTTGCACTTCTGAAAATTTACATTTGTTATATTCTTAACAATGTGATTTAACTGGAAGGAACAATTCTGCTGAAGGAACAATAGGAATATTTTAGTGTAAGAAAATGAGAAAATTGGTGTAGGGGTACAAAAATAGTAATTTCTCAAAAACTGTTTACGATGTTTACTTCATTCGAACTTTATTACAAGTAGAATTGTTTGGATATACATATGGATATAAGTTCATGTTACAGTTATTTGTTACAGACCTATGCCGTCATATCTCAAAGCTCGTCGAAATCTAAAATAACTCATTTCTGTCAGTTCTTATTGAACTGCTTTCTTATATGAACATTGACCGTCATTTCTTTTGCATTCCAAAACAAAGGTTTTAGTCACACTTTATGCAAAATATCTCAAAAACCTTGTATTCCTTTATCATGAACAAAATCATTTATCAAAAATTGAAAAATACTAATTTTAGTTAAGTGGATGGGATAATAAGGAACGTACATGTAATATTCATTCTGATGTTGATGAAAATACCACTATCTCTAATTTTTCATCCACGAGTATGAACTATTACATTAGAAAGAGTGGAAACTAATATCTATTCTGAAAACTACACCACATACATAAAAGTAAACAGCGGATTCTGCATTTAGCACCACGATAGTGAATCACTACAGATTAATATTGTGGAAAAGTTAAGTGATCGACCTATCATTATTTTTTCAGAAATTAATTTGCAATATGTTAGTCTCTATAAAAATGAGGGTAAAAAATGTCTTGTTATTTAAAGTTTCAGCAGTGACCCCCTTAACTTTGAATATCGCGATACGGGAACTCGTACCGCGGTACGTATCGACCCGGCTCTTTATTGCAATTTACCGGTATATATGTACCGGTGTATGGTTGCACCACTAAGAGAAATCACAAAATATGTCTAGGCGGTTGTCGCCTTTAGCTGTGACCAATGATTATAACTTGTATACTTTACAAATCCTTCAAGGAGCATTTATATGAACTATTTGTTTAAAATCCATTCATGGTTTTCGTTTTAATGACCTCGGACATTTTAGTATTTTTAACAACAATATCATTAATAGATGTCGCATTTAATAGTTTAGATATTTGTAAAATATTATTTCAACAAAAAGGCCATGATGGCCCTACATCGCTCACCTGTCTACCATTGGCTATAATACAAGGTCATTAATAGCAAAATGTGTCACATTTTCCTCTGAATAAGCCTATGTCAAATCAAGAGACCTCCGGGCAGGGTCAATTTTGAACCTGAGGTCATGATTTGAACAATCTTAGTAGAGAGTCATGCCACAGCTCTAGGCTAGAATATGATCATTCATTTTATGCTGTCTGATCATGATCTGCACTGCGAGCTATTCTTATTTTGCTGTCTGATCAAAATCTGCACTGTTAGCTATTCATATGTTGCTATCTGATCATGCTCTGCACCACCGGCTATTTATTTTTTGCTGTGTGATCATGATCTGCACTGTTTACTATCCATTTTTGCTGTCAGATCATGATCTGCACTGTTAGCTTTTCATTATTTTGCTGTCTGATCATGATCAATTCTGTTCACTTTTATTTATTTATTTTTGCTCTCTAATTATGATCTGCACTATGAGCTATTTATTTTTTCAACAATTTATGGTACCGTCCAAATTAATAGATAGAAGAGTACATTTTAAGAATAGGCAACAGCTTTTTCTTTTATGAAAGAAAAAATTTGCCATTGATAAATCTAATATCTTCTTAAATGTTTTTTATAATTATATTAAAAATTCATTTAATTTTAAATATGACCTTTCTTGTGAGGTAAATGTTAAACTTTGTCTAGGACAAATCTCTAACATGGAAGTTCAACAAATGGTCAAGAGCATCTCCAGCAACAGAAAATTACATAATCGCCTAATATAAGTGCCAATTTAAGGCCAGAGTTTTTATGTCTCTTGGTTTATGGGAAATTGTTCTTATATATTGAGTAGGAAGGACTTTCTACTACTGTATTGAACAGAGCACATATTGAACATGCCCATCAGTCTTAAACACTTTAAATTAATTACTTTCGATTATATATCCCTACTATTCTGACACTTTATTAACTAGTAATATAAAGAAGTCTGGAATCAGTAATAAACAATCATTATTCCACAAAGTGGTTGAACACAAAGTCCATGAAATAAATTATACAGAAAATGAAAGATTTACCCAAGTTCAATGAGCACCTTCAGCGGTGTCCCCACACAAGAAAGTTCCTCATCTTTCTTGCTTACTGCTGCCATTTGTTTGTGACTAATTGCCCCTAAGATCAATCAGCCCTGACCAGATCAGGCAGTCGCCTACATTACTTAAAAGATTGAACTTTACGATTTCCTTGGCTGTAGTTTTAGAAAAAATCTTATAGAATAGCCAATCAGGTCAAGCACCAATATTTTATTTAACATTAAGACTGCCGAGTCGGACCGTCGGCAATAATAAAGATAAAATGTCAGCTCATATTGTCATTTCTATTCCACTTTTTCAAAAAGTAGGACCAGTGGTCCCATAAACCAAGAGATATAAAAACTCTGGCCTTACCATAGAGAGATCCAAGATGTGTATTGAATTCAAGACAATCTTATGGTGTTAAAAAACTGCAATAAAATGAGCAAATGAGGTGTTCAATAAACAACACATTATTCAAACAAAAACTATATTGGCCACTATGGACTATATGAAATATCAAAATAGTGTAAAAAAAATCAAGCTGTCCAAGACCAGGTAGAAGCAGTTCACCAAAACATTGATGTGAATATCAAAGACGAATACTATTCCCTCTTAAATTATGTGCAGTAACAATACAAATGACCGATTTTATAACAGCTACAACAAAGGAGCACTTCTCCGCATTATTCTACCTGGTTAATTAATAAAACTCTCATGCAATTCACTCGATTTCAAACTCATTCGATACAGATCCATTAGACAATGATACATGCTAAATATTCACCACTATACATCTTGTACTTTTAGAAAGAAGTTTTCTTATAAAAAATCCTATGTAAAATCAAGTTACCCCCTGAGTGGGGTCAATTTTGACGAAGGAGTCAAAATTTGAACAATTTTGTTAAACGTTTATCAACCAATCCGACATGCCAAATATTTAAGCTCTAAGCCTTCCTGATCTTGAAAAGAACATTGTTAAAGCTTTCCTATTTGTTGCCATAACCCCAGAGTTCTGCATGGAATAAAATAATTTCAAGGAATATCACAGATCTTTATGCAAGGAACAATTCTGCCAAGTTCCATCAACCTAAGCCTTCCTGATCTTGAGAAGAAGATTGTTAAAAATTGTCCTATATGTTGCCATAGCCACCAGAGTTCTGCATGGAATAAAATAATTTGAAGGGTTTTGGTAGAACTTCCTGCAAGGAACATCCCTGCCAAGTTTCATCAACATTTGCCTAATTGTTACAGAGGAGATGTCGTTTGAAGGAATTGTGAACAGACGTACGACGGACAACGGACGCATCGGTATCCTAATAGCTTCGTGCCAGGTGAGCTAAAAACTACGAACATTCTTATGTCATTTATTTTCTTGGCTGTCTCGAATGTCTTAAAAATTCCTTAATCATTTCACAAATTACACATTCCAAAATGCAGAACGTCTACTTTCGGTTTCAGTTCCGTTGTCAGAAAAAGAAAAGTATGTCACAGAAAGATAGTTTGGTTAATCTAAAAGTAGTATTATTTCTTTTTTATCAGTAATTCTGACATAAGTTTATCCGATCTTTAAATGATATATAAACAATTCACGATTAGGCTTAGGCTAACGGTAACTGCACGATACAAACGTTCTACATGTCTGGTCGTTCCTGAACTGAATATGTATACACGAATGAAATGTTTTCAAAGTTACACGTAAGCACCACTGTAGTTGACCTTTACATACTCGTATGCGGTAGTCCGTACACGAGGTAGTATACTCATTGTATATTTATGAAGATTTGTGACTTTATCCTTCATGCTAAGGACATACTACATGTAATTTAAGTGACATTTTGCGTGGGAACATGTTACATTGGGTGAAATTGTGTTGATATCACTTTACGCATGACAAAGTCCAATCCCTAACAAGATCACCAATACACGTATGGTCCGCTGTACAGATGCAATATTATTAATCGAACCAACATCTTTAGAAGTGTATGTTTCATCAACTTTCCGCATACATTATATTGACTCCGGATATAACGTAAATACGGATATAACGAACAGTTTTTTCTGGCCCGATTTTTCCCTTCTTTCTTTTATGTAAAAATATACGGTTATAATGTCCTCCGGTTATAGGGAAAGTTCGAATATAAGATGAGTCAGTTTTCAGAAACCTACTAACTTTAGAGAAAAAAGTACTGCTGTCAAATTAGACGCAACGTTCAATTCTGGATTCTTTAAACCAGTTGCATAGGGCTGTATACATGTATTGTACATGTGCATGTATTACTCACTGCTTTCCATAAATTACAATCTTGTCATTTTGCTGGATCTGTAATTTACGTATATAATTAATACAAAAAGTGATCTTAGTATACACATGTAACTGTGACTTAGTGTATGTGTTTTAGTATTGCCAATTTAAACATGAATATTAATCCTTGTAATTATTTACTATCATTGAACATTTTCATACTGAACGTTACAGTTATAGATCTTCTTCAAAAGAAGGTAAACAAAAAAGAAAAATAGTTGATGGTTCGGATTCTATTACATTTGACTTCAAAAGTACATGTTTGTTATACATTTTAGTTCGATATATAAACATCGTATAAGGAACTTGTTCGATATATAGATATAAGGAAAAGGATATTTGGAAAAAAATTGATAGTTCCCGTGGAGTTCGTTATAAGCGGAGTTAACTGTAATTATTACTTAGAAGAATATTATTAAACAACTGTCTCCTGAAATTCCAACATGAATGGCATGATTAGCCATAAAAACCTCTAGGGCTATGATATTGTCGAAAAATTATTAAACTACCCTGATAGCTCCCACTATCATGATGAGGACTATCGATACAACAATTTCTGATGGCAACAATGTCAAAAGTTGTAAGCAGAAATTTAAAATGACATCAGATAGGGTTTTGAATTCCTTTAGTACAATCTTCCATGAATTGTAACTCCATCCTCAAAATACGAATCTTTGTATAAGTTATTCACAAATGAGAAAGCATGAATGATTTTGATAAACACTATAACATTCGAAACCATCAGAAGTTGACATTAAGTCAGATACTGTTCCTTCCTTTACAATTAATTGTTAGTTAAATAAACTGTTTTAACAATCACATGCTAACCTTGCATTCGAGTTTACTGGATATGTTAATACTTTCTAGAATTTGCGTTAAATAATGTAAAAAATAGCATTATACGGCTACAGGGAAAAGACAAGCTAATAAACGGTGTTGTAGCTATTCATCTGACAAAATGCGATAATTTTCTTAAGACTTAACACCATTTGGTAATCTATCTGTTTAGTGTGCATGTACCAACCTACAATTTGACACAATAACTCTGTTATTCGTAATATGGACACAGTGGGAGAGAGAGAGAGAGGAGGGTGGCTTAGAAAAATAAGTGTTAAAAAGTAAACAATTCATATTTTAGAAAGTTTGCGTTTGACTTACTTCCCTCGGCGGAAGAAGAAGCTTGAATATTTCAGCGGCATTCCTACAGAGACTGCTTGCAGCAAAATGTAGTGCGGTGTTACCCTCTAAACAATATTTACATATTCAGAATGATTGTCTTAATTCCCCATTAACTTTTCTGTGGCTGTATAAATTAGGATCGCAAACAATTTGCATAGTATATGAAAGAAGGTATTTACACAGAGATGTACATAATAGGACAATGTGTTCCTGATATGTGAACAAGTGTTTATTGTAAAAACTAGAACTTATAGTTTAATACCAATGTACCTGCATAGGTTTTATAAAAACTTAAATGACCTCTGACTTATATTTGATGTCAGCCCCAGCCTCAAGCAGTATATTGACAACATCACTTTTGTCTTCTATTGCAGCCAAATGTAGTGCGTTGGTATCATTTCGATCTCTGAACAAACAATATTCAAATGTTTAAGATTGTTCTCTTATTTCCCTATTACCTTTTCTGTGGCTGTATAAATTAGGATCACAAACTTATTGCATAGTATATGAAAGAAGGTATTTACACTAAGCCGTATATAATAGGTCAATTTGTTCGGGGCATGTAAACAAGTGTTTACTGTAATAATGAGTACTGATCTTTTAATATCAATGTACATGCAGAACGTTTAGAAAAACATTAGTATCCACTAACCTTTGTGCAATATCAGCCCCAGCTCCAATCAATATCGTGACAACATCACCCTTTCCTCCTCGTGCTGCCAGATGAAGTGCGGTGCTACCCTTTGAATCCCTGAAGAAACAAAATATTCATGTTTAGGATAATTATCTTACATCTTTTAACATTTTTTGGGCTGTATAAATTAGGATCGCAAACATATTGATAATTTTATGAAATTAAGTTTTTTTACACTAAGCCGTATATAATAGATCAATTTGTTCGGGGTATGTAAACAAGTGTTTACTGTAATAATGAGTACTGATCTTTTAATATCAATGTACATGCAGAACGTTTAGAAAAACATTAGTAACCACTAACCTTTGTGCAATATCAGCCCCAGCTTTAATTAATATCGTGACAACATCACCCTTTCCTCCTCGTGCTGCCAGATGAAGTGCGGTGCTACCCTTTGAATCCCTGAAGAAACAAAATATTCATGTTTAGGATAATTGTCTTACATCTTTTAACATTTTTTGGGCTGTATAAATTAGGATCGCAAACATATTGACAATTTTATGAAATTAAGTTTTTTTACACTAAGCCGTATATAATAGGTCAATTTGTTCGGGGTATGTAAACAAGTGTTTACTGTAATAATGAGTACTGATCTTTTAATATCAATGTACATGCAGAACATTTAGAAAAACATTAGTAACCACTAACCTTTGTGCAATATCAGCCCCAGCTTCAATCAATATCGTGACAACATCACCCTTTCCTCCTCGTGCTGCCAGATGAAGTGCGGTGCTACCCTTTGAATCCCTGAAGAAACAAAATATTCATGTTTAGGATAATTGTCTTACATCTTTTAACATTTTTTGGGCTGTATAAATTAGGATCGCAAACATATTGACAATTTTTATGAAATTAAGTTTTTTTACACTAAGCCGTATATAATAGGTCAATTTGTTCGGGGTATGTAAACAAGTGTTTACTGTAATAATGAGTACTGATCTTTTAATATCAATGTACATGCAGAACGTTTAGAAAAACATTAGTAACCACTAACCTTTGTGCAATATCAGCCCCAGCTCCAATCAATATCGTGACAACATCACACTTTCCTTCTCGTGCTGCCAGATGTAGTGCGGTGCTACCCCCTGAATCCCTGAAGAAACAAAATATTCATGTTTAGGATAATTGTCTTACATCTTTTAACATTTTTTGGGCTGTATCAATTAGGATCGACCACTAATTGCATATTATTTGAAAGAAGGTATTTACACTAAGCCGTATATAATAGGTCAATTTGTTCGGGGTATGTAAACAACTGTTTACTGTAATAATGAGTACTGATCTTTTAATATCAATGTTCATGCAGAACGTTTAGAAAAACATTAGTAACCACTAACCTTTGTGCAATATCAGCCCCAGCTCCAATCAATATCGTGACAACATCACACTTTCCTTCTCGTGCTGCCAGATGTAGTGCGGTGCTACCCCATGAATCCCTGAAGAAACAAAATATTCATGTTTAGGATAATTGTCTTACATCTTTTAACATTTTTTTGGGCTGTATCAATTAGGATCGACCACTAATTGCATATTATATGAAAGAAGGTATTTACACTAAGCCGTATATAATAGGTCAATTTGTTCGGGGTATGTAAACAAGTGTTTACCGTAATAATGAGTACTGATCTTTTAATATCAATGTACATGCAGAACGTTTAGAAAAACATTAGTAACCACTAACCTTTGTTCAATATCAGCCCCAGCTTCAATTAATATCGTGACAACATCACACTTTTCTCCTCGTGCTGCCAGATGTAGTGCGGTGCTACCCCCTGAATCCCTGAAGAAACAAAATATTCATGTTTAGGATAATTGTCTTACATCTTTTAATATTTTGGGCTGTATAAATTAGGATCGCAAACATATTGACAATTTTATGAAATAAAGTTTTTTTTTACACTAAGCCGTATATAATAGGTCAAATTGTTCCAGATACGTAACAAAATTATTTTATAATTATGAGTACTGATCGTATATTAAAATATCTAAGATTGTTGTCTTTTTCCTTATTTACTTTGCTGTGGCTGTTAATATTAGGATCGCAAACTTATTGCATGGTACCGGTATATGAAAGAAGGTATTTACACCAAGCCGTACATAATAGGTCAATTTGTTCGGGGTATGTAAACAAGTGTTTACTGTAATAATGAGCACTAATCTTTTAATATCAATGTACATGCAGAACGTTTAGAAAAACATTAGTAACCACTAACCTTTGTGCAATATCAGCCCCAGCTTTAATTAATATCGTGACAACATCACCCTTTCCTCCTCGTGCTGCCAGATGAAGTGCGGTGCTACCCTTTGAATCCCTGAAGAAACAAAATATTCATGTTTAGGATAATTGTCTTACATCTTTTAACATTTTTTGGGCTGTATAAATTAGGATCGCAAACATATTGACATTTTTATGAAATTAAGTTTTTTTACACTAAGCCGTATATAATAGGTCAATTTGTTCGGGGTATGTAAACAAGTGTTTACTGTAATAATGAGTACTGATCTTTTAATATCAATGTACATGCAGAACGTTTAGAAAAAACATTAGTAACCACTAACCTTTGTTCAATATCAGCCCCAGCTCCAATCAATATCGTGACAACATCACCCTTTCCTTCTCGTGCTGCCAGATGTAGTGCGTTGCTACCCTCTGAATCCCTGAAGAAACAAAATATTCATGTTTAGGATAATTGTCTTATGTCCTTTAACATTTTTTTGGCTGTATCAATTAGGATCGACCACTAATTGCATATTATATGAAAGAAGGTATTTACACTAAGCCGTATATAATAGGTCAATTTGTTCGGGGTATGTAAACAAGTGTTTACTGTAATAATGAGTACTGATCTTTTAATATCAATGTACATGCAGAACGTTTAGAAAAAACATTAGTAACCACTAACCTTTGTGCAATATCAGCCCCAGCTTCAATCAATATCATGACAACATCACCCTTTCCTCCTCGTGCTGCCAGATGAAGTGCGGTGTTACCCTTTGAATCCCTGAAGAAACAAAATATTCATGTTTAGGATAATTGTCTTACATCTTTTAACATTTTTTGGGCTGTATAAATTAGGATCGCAAACATATTGACAATTTTATGAAATTAAGTTTTTTTTACACTAAGCCGTATATAATAGGTCAATTTGTTCGGGGTATGTAAACAAGTGTTTACTGTAATAATGAGTACTGATCTTTTAATATCAATGTACATGCAGAACGTTTAGAAAAACATTAGTAACCACTAACCTTTGTTCAATATCAGCCCCAGCTCCAATCAATATCGTGACAACATCACCCTTTCCTTCTCGTGCTGCCAGATGTAGTGCGTTGCTTCCCTCTGAATCCCTGAAGAAACAAAATATTCATGTTTAAGATAATTGTCTTATGTCCTTTAACATTTTTTGGCTGTATCAATTAGGATCGACCACTAATTGCATATTATATGAAAGAAGGTATTTACACTAAGCCGTATATAATAGGTCAATTTGTTCGGGGCATGTAAACAAGTGTTTACTGTAATAATGAGTACTGATCTTTTAATATCAATGTACATGCAGAACATTTAGAAAAACATTAGTAACCACTAACCTTTGTTCAATATCAGCCCCAGCTTTAATTAATATCGTGACAACATCACCCTTTCCTCCTCGAGCTGCCAGATGTAGTGCGGTGCTACCCCCTGAATCCCTGAAGAAACAAAATATTCATGTTTAGGATAATTGTCTTACATCTTTTAACATTTTTTGGGCTGTATAAATTAGGATCGCAAACATATTGACAATTTTATGAAATAAAGTTTTTTTTTTACACTAAGCCGTATATAAAAGGTCAAAATGTTCCAGATACGTAACAAAATTATTTTATAATGATGAGAACTGATCGCATATTAAAATATTTAAGATTGTTGTCTTTTTCCTTATTTACTTTGCTGTGGCTGTTAATATTAGGATCGCAAACTTATTGCGTAGTACCGGTATATGAAAGAAGGTATTTACACCAAGCCGTACATAATAGGTCAATTTGTTCGGGGTATGTAAACAAGTGTTTACTGTAATAATGAGTACTGATCTTTTAATATCAATGTACATGCAGAACGTTTAGAAAAACATTAGTAACCACTAACCTTTGTTCAATATCAGCCCCAGCTTTAATTAATATCGAGACAACATCACCCTTTCCTCCTCGTGCAGCCAGATGAAGTGCGGTGCTACGCCATGAATCCCTGAAGAAACAAAATATTCATGTTTAGGATAATTGTCTTACATCTTTTAACATTTTTTGGGCTGTATCAATTAGGATCGACCACTAATTGCATATTATATGAAAGAAGGTATTTACACTAAGCCGTATATAATAGGTCAATTTGTTCGGGGTATGTAAACAAGTGTTTACTGTAATAATGAGTGCTGATCTTTTAATATTAATGTACATGCAGAACGTTTAGAAAAACATTAGTAACCACTAACCTTTGTTCAATATCAGCCCCAGCTTCAATTAATATCGTGACAACATCACACTTTTCTCCTCGTGCTGCCAGATGTAGTGCGGTGCTACCCCCTGAATCCCTGAAGAAACAAAATATTCATGTTTAGGATAATTGTCTTACATCTTTTAATATTTTGGGCTGTATAAATTAGGATCGCAAACATATTGACAATTTTATGAAATAAAGTTTTTTTTTTACACTAAGCCGTATATAATAGGTCAAATTGTTCCAGATACGTAACAAAATTATTTTATAATGATGAGTACTGATCGTATATTAAAATATTTAAGATTGTTGTCTTTTTCCTTATTTACTTTGCTGTGGCTGTTAATATTAGGATCGCAAACTTATTGCATGGTACCGGTATATGAAAGAAGGTATTTACACCAAGCCGTACATAATAGGTCAATTTGTTCGGGGTATGTAAACAAGTGTTTACTGTAATAATGAGTACTGATCTTTTAATATCAATGTACATGCAGAACGTTTAGAAAAACATTAGTAACCACTAACCTTTGTGCAATATCAGCCCCAGCTTTAATTAATATCGTGACAACATCACCCTTTCCTCCTCGTGCTGCCAGATGAAGTGCGGTGCTACCCTTTGAATCCCTGAAGAAACAAAATATTCATGTTTAGGATAATTGTCTTACATCTTTTAACATTTTTCTGGGCTGTATAAATTAGGATCGCAAACATATTGACAATTTTATGAAATTAAGTTTTTTTACACTAAGCCGTATATAATAGGTCAATTTGTTCGGGGTATGTAAACAAGTGTTTACTGTAATAATGAGTACTGATCTTTTAATATCAATGTACATGCAGAACGTTTAGAAAAACATTAGTAACCACTAACCTTTGTTCAATATCAGCCCTTGCTCCAATCAATATCGTGACAAAATCACCCTTTCCTTCTCGTGCTGCTAGATGTAGTGCGTTGCTACCCTCTGAATCCCTGAAGAAACACAATATTCATGTTTAAGATAATTGTCTTATGTCCTTTAACATTTTTTTGGCTGTATCAATTAGGATCGACCACTAATTGCATATTATATGAAAGAAGGTATTTACACTAAGCCGTATATAATAGGTCAATTTGTTCGATGTATGTAAACAAGTGTTTACTGTAATAATGAGTACTTATCTTTTAATATCAATATACATGCAGAACGTTTAGAAAAACATTAGTAACCACTAACCTTTGTTCAATATCAGCCCCAGCTTCAATTAATATCGTGACAACATCACACTTTTCTCCTCGTGCTGCCAGATGTATTGCGGTGCTACCCCCTGAATCCCTGAAGAAACAAAATATTCATGTTTAGGATAATTGTCTTACATCTTTTAATATTTTGGGCTGTATAAATTAGGATCGCAAACATATTGACAATTTTATGAAATAAAGTTTTTTTTTACACTAAGCCGTATATAATAGGTCAAATTGTTCCAGATACGTAACAAAATTATTTTATAATGATGAGTACTGATCGTATATTAAAGTATTTAAGATTGTTGTCTTTTCCTTATTTACTTTGCTGTGGCTGTTAATATTAGGATCGCAAACTTATTGCATGGTACCGGTATATGAAAGAAGGTATTTACACCAAGCCGTACATAATAGGTCAATTTGTTCGGGGTATGTAAACAAGTGTTTACTGTAATAATGAGTACTGATCTTTTAATATCAACGTACATGCAGAACGTTTAGAAAAACATTAGTAACCACTAACCTTTGTGCGGTATCAGCCCCAGCTTTAATTAATATCGTGACAACATCACCCTTTCCTCCTCGTGCTGCCAGATGAAGTGCGGTGCTACCCTTTGAATCCCTGAAGAAACAAAATATTCATGTTTAGGATAATTAATCTTACATCTTTTAACATTTTTTGGGCTGTATAAATTAGGATCGCAAACATATTGACAATTTTATGAAATTAAGTTTTTTTACACTAAGCCGTATATAATAGGTCAATTTGTTCGGGGTATGTAAACAAGTGTTTACTGTAATAATGAGTACTGATATTTTAATATCAATGTTCATGCAGAACGTTTAGAAAAACATTAGTAGCCACTAACCTTTGTTCAATATCAGCCCCAGCTCCAATCAATATCGTGACAACATCACACTTTCCTTCTCGTGCTGCCAGATGTAGTGCGTTGCTACCCTCTGAATCCCTGAAGAAACAAAATATTTATGTTTAAGATAATTGTCTTATGTCCTTTAACATTTTTTTGGCTGTATCAATTAGGATCGACCACTAATTGCATATTATATGAAAGAAGGTATTTACACTAAGCCGTATATAATAGGTCAATTTGTTCGGGGCATGTAAACAAGTGTTTACTGTAATAATGAGTACTGATCTTTTAATATCAATGTACATGCAGAACGTTTAGAAAAACATTAGTAACCACTAACCTTTGTTCAATATCAGCCCCAGCTTTAATTAATATCGTGACAACATCACCCTTTCCTCCTCGAACTGCCAGATGTAGTGCGGTGCTACCCCCTGAATCCCTGAAGAAACAAAATATTCATGTTTAGGATAATTGTCTTACATCTTTTAACATTTTTTGGGCTGTATAAATTAGGATCGCAAACATATTGACAATTTAATGAAATAAAGTTTTTTTTACACTAAGCCGTATATAAAAGGTCAAAATGTTCCTGATACGTAACAAAATTATTTTATAATGATGAGAACTGATCGCATATTTAAATATTTAAGATTGTTGTCTTTTTCCTTATTTACTTTGCTGTGGCTGTTAATATTAGGATCGCAAACTTATTGCATGGTACCGGTATATGAAAGAAGGTATTTACACCAAGCCGTACATAATAGGTCAATTTGTTCGGGGTATGTAAACAAGTGTTTACTGTAATAATGAGTACTGATCTTTTAATATCAATGTACATGCAGAACGTTTAGAAAAACATTAGTAACCACTAACCTTTGTTCAATATCAGCCCCAGCTTTAATTAATATCGTGACAACATCACCCTTTCCTCCTCGTGCTGCCAGATGAAGTGTGGTGCTACCCCCTGAATCCCTGAAGAAACAAAATATTCATGTTTAGGATAATTGTCTTACATCTTTTAACATTTTTTGGGCTGTATAAATTAGGATCGCAAACATATTGACAATTTTATGAAATAAAGTTTTTTTTACACTAAGCCGTATATAATAGGTCAAATTGTTCCAGATACGTAACAAAATTATTTTATAATGATGAGTACTGATCGTATATTTAAATATTTAAGATTGTTGTCTTTTTCCTTATTTACTTTGCTGCGGCTGTTAATATTAGGATCTATTTTCAATTTTATGAGTTTTTACACTAAGCCGTATATAAAAGGTCAAATTGTTCCAGATACGTAACAAAATTATTTTATAATGATGAGTACTGATCGTTTAATATCAATTTATATGCAGGGTTTAGAAATATAAACAATGGCTTCTTACTTATGTTCAATATCAGCCCTAGCTTGAAGAAGTATCACGACAACACCACTGTCCCCCCTCAGTGCGGCTACGTGCAAGGCATGTCTCTTATTAGTTTCGTAACTCATGTAATAAATGAAGTAGACTACAAAATTCTAAAATTTGTTTGAAAATCATTCTATTTACTATTCGTAGCAGAATGTTATAATAAGTAGAACAGTTTGTGTATGTTTTGATACACACAATCATCATAATTTGATCGTATTATATTATCTAACACTAGATCGGATTCACATTCAAAGTCCTTAATAATCAGAGTTCTTACATTTGTATCTAAGTGCTCGTGAGAAACGTACAATGCAATTACACAATAAATTATTATGATCTCTCATGATGTAGTCTTCGAAAAATATGTTTTTACATTTACCTATCATTAATACTTCTTTCATGAATCGATTCAAAGAAATTATTTTGGAATGTCTTATGGGAAACAGTTTCAAACACATTTACTTTGACTTGTTTAATACTTACTAGTAATTTACGTCATCACGGTTAGTGGTTTCGATCAAACCTTTCAAAGTCTCAACATCTGTTTTCTCTTTCGTATTTACCAGATCGAGTATTTCACTCGAACCAGGTGGTTTTCTAGAAAAGAGCTTTACGTGAATGACTTTGTCAAACAGAATGCAAAGCACAAATTTAGATTACAGTATGAAAAATTAACAAATGGATCCGAAACAACTTTAATTATAGCTCACTACAAACATCAGATATAAACACATTACTGCCAAACTAAGTTTAAAGAGTCTATATTTGTTTAAATTTGGTGTTGATATTGAATATTGAATGTCTAATATTTTCATATACATTTTGTACATGAATAAGGCAAAGACATTTGCTGATAAAGGTGCAAAACAATCAGGGCTATTGTATAACTTACTTGCTCTTTACAGTACTTCCGCTAGACTTTCCTGGTCCTGGAATCTGAATCAGTGATTTATAAAATGAACTTATGAATACATAATGCAAACGTATACATGTATATATTTCTCAGATTCAGAAAAGTCTTGAGGATATGGGTAGCTTTACGAATACCTTGTTGGCACTCTCTCATTTTTTAGATAATTAAATATAAATGTACGGGCGTACGTGTCTAAAAGCTTATAATTGTGTTATCTGCGTGTGCGTGTCATCCTATGGTGCCCTTGAAGTGACATGTGATACATTGTTTTTATTTCGTAATTACGAAATGTTATTTCATTCGTAAAAACGAAATAAATATATTTCGTAAAAACGAAATCTTATTTCGTAATTACGAAATAAAAAAATGCATCACAGGTCACTTCACGGGCACCGTATCATCCACCAGTTTGTCTAACTTTTAGTAGACGTTTTGTGATCACACCTCATTCATTATTTCTTCGTAAGCTCACATATGATCATCATACAAATTGTTAAGGAAGATTTGGTTTATTTTGTTATTTACAAAGTTATGACCCTTTTTAACTTCGATAACATTTATTAAGTATATTTGGACATACACACTTTGTGTTTTAAACTTTTCTTTCATTCTGAGTATATTATTATCAATGTTATGTAGATGGGGTTACAAAAAGAAGGAGTTATACTGGGCATAAGTGAGAAGGTTGTTGCGATCAAAAGCTACATCTCAAATACCTGATACAAATTGCCTTGGCAAAACCTCATTCCAAACATGAGGTATTGGCCGGAAACCGTTTTCTATTTTAGTACGTCATCCTTGACCTTGACCCCAGGGACCCCAAAAGCAATTCAAATCTACATCGTTGTATAAGCTACCTACATACCAAGTTGCGCGGTTATACCTCATTCCTAAGTGGAAACTGCCTGTTGACATCGCCCGAATGCCCAACGACGTAACTATCCTTATCTTATAACCAGGTTAATAATGGCCACTTTTATACGTAATGTCAATGATCAGTCCGTTGTTACCGGAAAAGTCACCATATATTTGACATCTAATCATGGTGTTCATTGAAACATTCATGCGTGAACATAAAACTTCACATGTCACTTACAGGACAAAACTTATAATAAAGTTTGTATTTGTGTCGAAGAATCTGACCATGAAAATACACATTGTTCAAATATGACAATAACAATGTTAAAAGTTGATTATCGAATTTGGCTTCATATATTGGTGAATGTAAATTTGTATCGAGCAAGAGACTTACAATTATATCTTCAAGACAGCAAGAGCTTCACTATAAAGTGACATAATTATGCCCCTGAAATGCAGCTTTTCCTTTCGTCCTTTTTCGTAACTTCAGACAAGACACGCACAATAAAAAGTAACAAAGGGCAGTCACTCTGAATAGGGTACAAATAAGCAGACGATTCGATCATGATATGCCATACATAAAAAAAGATAAAGCAACGATCGATTGAAAACTGTGCAGGACAAAGACTGCAATTTAAAAAGCAAAATTAAATATAAGCCTATTATTTTTCTGCTTATATCTTTGAATTCTGTCATTGTTGGATACTATAACAGTAGGCTTTGTTCACGAAAGTTTTCACCACTGCTTCAAAACATACTTACTTACAAAGGTAAATTTATATGTTAAATAGTTTGAAAACGACAATAAAGTTCATAGTTAACTGGCAACAGTTTAAGTCAGTGTTCTCTTGTCAATGATCCATCTTATTTAAACATATCCTGTTCTCAGATGACCAAATGTATACTGACGGAAACAAAAATTATTTTGACCATTTCGGTGATGATGGGCTAACTTTTAGTACATTTTATTAAACATCTTCATACAATGTAGCTACCTTCTTATTTTAATGATTCTTTTGACAAAGGATACATAATATATACTTGCTTACTGTTAAAATTGTTTTCGGTTAGTTGGAAATACTTTTAAAACTTACAGATAACATTTGCGGGATCGTGATTTGAAACAAAATTAAAAATGGTATGCATCTAGCGCACGGATTTGGCCATAATTACTTTGTTACAGGCGTACCGTTAGCACAATGTAACATATCATAACATTTGTAACATATTAAAACATGAATGACAAAGTAAGCCTAGTCAGTTTTATCAAATAATCCAAGTCGTTTAAAATTGTTACATGGAGATTACTTATAGTACGTGTATCTAAGAATGTGCCTTCATATCTTTTGAACGTAAAAATGTTACAGTAACATGTTATGCAGGTTTGATACGCAGGTTACTATTGACAGTAACATTTCTTTGGAGACTGAAGTTTCCTTATCGAAAGTAGCCTGTAGTTAACACGTTTTCCTCGGGGTCATTACATTTAACCTAATAGTGGCCCTGTGATCATTTGCACGTGCTGTAGAACGATGTACATTGTTTAATAAACGGTGATTTGGAGTACTGATATGCAGTAATTAGCCACGAAGGCCGGAGGTCAGAGTAGTTAATAACTGTGCATTAATACGGCAAATTATTTTTATTTAGGCCTGAGTGGTTAGTTAATGCGCATCAGTACGATAAATTATTGTTTATTAAACTATAAAAATGCTAACAAGGATGTTATTTCGATTCTAATATAACCATATATTACAAAAGATGAATAAATGCAAAGCGTTATTTTCTACGCGAACGCTCATTTAACGTCATGTTTACAGCATATCGATTCCCGCGTTTGTTTATGGTTTATTCTTACACGACCAGCGATTAACCTACATAGAGCAAAATCTATTTTGGTTATTCTGCAATAAACCGACATTGAACGACGCTGCACGAGCATCGTGTTTTGGCTGTTCAATTTACCCGAAGTATAGAGGATATTGCATGGCATACTGTGGATGACTTGGGGCAAAGCGGGGGGCAGGATCCGATGAATGACACAGGTCCAGTTAACTTGATTAAGGTTACGATACCATTTACACTGACTTTATTCACTGTTTTGTTGTTATTGTTTTTGTTTACACAGTGACGTCATTAATCAAGAGAAACTGTGACGTCATTTATCTATACCCGTTACTAATAGTTTTCGTAACTGGAAACGTCATTGCGTACGTGGTTGCCATCGTGTTATTTACCCTTTTGACCCTTTGATACCTACTGTATTGAATTTCGTTTGCGGGCTATATTTCAGCGACTACCTTCGGAAATTCAAAGAAACTTCAAGTTATTATTTTAGTGTTTAGTACAAGGAGGACATGTGCATATTATTCGCTGGTACTTTTATTACTGCTGTACTGAACATTTAGAGTGTCACGTTCGCAGCATGTACTGGAGGGAATTCAACGAAACTTTATGGCTCGTTAGTACGATCATGATATGCGCATATTGTCGGCATTTGTCCATATGATTATTTTAAACAAAGTTATATGTTTGTTTGTTTTTGCTATAAATAATTGATTATTGTCGGCTCCATTTTTCCGCAGTC
The DNA here is from genome assembly GCA_022818135.1 of Saxidomus purpurata. Classification (NCBI taxonomy): domain Eukaryota; kingdom Metazoa; phylum Mollusca; class Bivalvia; order Venerida; family Veneridae; genus Saxidomus; species Saxidomus purpurata. The sequence goes on along the minus strand of JAFMSR010000013.1, from coordinate 18,089,396 downwards.
GATAATTAGAATTTACATTACTTCATGGGAAACTTTATTACTTAAAGAAGATGCATATATACATGTATTCATTATGTTCCAACATTATTAACCTCCCTTTATTTTTTTGGTTACCCCAAACTGTTTCATTCAATTATTGGAGTTATGCCATTAATAAAATTGTCTCTTCTCTTAATTCTCTTAATTAGTTTATGTGAATATTATACTTCTATTCTTATGGTGGTGTGGTTTGGGAAGCATCCATCGTTTTCAACGATACTCTTGACGAAAGAAATATAAAAAGTATGGAACCCAATGAAAGAGCTATGTTACTTCCGTGACTATATCGAAGGATTTGCCATTTAAATTCAGGGCGTTGTTAAATCATGCAGCTACTTGAGAGAAGTTAGAAAGGTAACGACAGATTCACCTATAACGCTCTATGATAAAACCCTTTAAACAGTAGACGACAAAACTGCATTAATCATGCTTTTCGTGCAAATACAAATTATTATTGCATGTTTCTATGAAACTCAGGGGTATACTTGTTACGCTCTTTCTACATTTCTACTTTCTTGCATGAATGGTTAAAATATGTAATAGGGAATTCACATAACGTGTTTGTAGATCTAATACAGGTGTTCATATTACGGAATTTTACGAACTTATCTCTTGTGACTTTACTAAAATTGAATGACAGAAACACACTACAAAAGAGTTATCAAATGGGCATGTTTCAGAGAACATTTTAGCAGTAACGGAATATTTTATCTATGTATATTTCCTTGGTAAGTCGACTCACATAACAGTCTGAATACTAGGTCATGCATGTCTTGTTTTTTAGAACTATACCACTCCAGTCTTGGGGTAACCCAGCTCAAACGATTTTATTTCATATTAGTACTTTGATTCGATTCGTGCGGTAAAACGAGATAAGACCGAAAAAGTTTTGTGAAAGTAGATCTAGTTGGTCCGAGACTTTGTTCGACAACACAGTCGTTTCTTTATGTTGTGTTTCTTCATTTGACCTATCTTATTCGTAAGAGGCGAAATGGGTTGTTATTCAAGTATTCGTCTAACATATGTAGATACTTTACAAACCAACATTTTGGTCACCATTTTATGACTGAAATAACGACTATTTGACGTGCTTATAAAAATAGAAACACGAATAAGATTACATAAAAATGTTTGAAAATCTGCATAATATGATAACTATTTTATCAGCGTCAAAACTATCTTTTCAGATAGACCTGATATAGAAAATTAAGGTAATGTAAAATAAAGTTTAAAGTTTTAATTTTAAACTTAACTAATTGTGGAACTAAAGCCTATGCATGTACAAGCTACAGAAATGACAGGGAATATTTCTATATAATACCATGTGAAAAGGTTTGAGCCCTAAAAGTGACATTGAACTCGGGAGTAGGTAAGTTATATTGAAATTGGCCCGTGTATTAAAGATATACAGAACGGACAGGAAATATGAAACATGTAACACTGACGTACGGCATACGAACATTTCAGAGTTACCTTGACCTTGGAAGTAGGTGACGGATTGAGTGCGTTACACACCCTTTGTTTTTTGGGTAACGATTGTGTGAAGTTATATCAAATTCGGCCAATGCATGTTGAAGATAGAGACCGAAAACGAAATGTGAGACTTTGGGACTAGGTGGCTGGTTTTGTGCAGGACGCACCCATGTGGTATGGATAATGCGCAAAGTTATATTAAAATCGGGACATGCATGTGGAAGATACAGACAGGAAACCAAATTGCGGACAGACAGACAGATGGACGGACCGACGGACGGAACAGCGCCAACTTATTGTCCCCGTTCCTGTAATTTTACGCGTAGAGGACTAAGTCTTATAAATAAAATTTAGTTTTAATTAAAAAATTTATAATAATGAAATATAATATTGTTTTTAGCTATAACATAAAGGTTATATAATACCGGCTGCATCTCGAGACTTTCTACTGTTTCATCCTCCAAAAAAGGTAAAGCTGATTCTGCCATCTTAAATGAAAACATAGTTTGACACTAGTTTCAATATTTGGGGAAGTTTATCATTATAATTGTTTGTTTTTTGTTAAATAATAATCAAATACTTCACACATGCACTGTATCTGGGAAAGTTTTACATGTTAGAACATTGCGCAAACTGTTATTGTTGTGACAATAATTCTGAAAATATCAGCTTTTATAAATATGATAAGCAATCTGTGTGAACTATTATAAGAGAGCATTAACAGCATGGATTGTTTGGAATGCGATGAAAACAACAGTACAATCAACAGAAACTTAAAATTTAAGTAAACTGAAATAGTTCTTAATATATGAAAATGGAAAATTATAGTTACTTTTATAAGCTGTGTCTACTATCCTCCTTACAGTTCAAATGACGAGGTAATACTAAGACTGCATTAAAATATATTGTATATTTTACAATACGAGCTGCCTATTTCATTTTTCTTGTTAATAACAAAAATAAACGTTTTCTTCCTTACCAGGAATTTGCCTACTCAGTTTACAATCTCCGGACCTGAAACGAAACTAAAATACGTATGTAAACCCATATAAAATTTTCAAGCTGAACTCCCATGATTGCATCAAACTATTTTTGGCCAACTGATTTAAGAGTATAGTACGGAGTTTAAGATTTAAAGTATCTATTAGAAAGCGGCGACAGTTTGCCTTACTTTACAACTCAGTTGTTTAGACTGATTACAAAATCGTTTACCCTGTATTAGTAGCTTACAGTCGGGTTGAACTTTGTAACGGAAAATACAAATAAGCCAGAAAAATAAACTGTTACATCCGACTGCTTAGTAGAAAGTTACGCTCATCGATAAAGAACCATATTCAGCATGTCCATTATGTCGCCAGAGACATACACAGGCTGTTAGTAGACGCATGCATTTAGTAATACATACGAACACACCTTTGTTTAAATTCCAAGAAAATCCTTGACAAAGTTAACTTCTCCTGTCTACTGATGGAGGTCATAGTGGCAAATAAATATTCAAAGTTTCAAATTAATATCTATAATATTAAGTAAATAGTTATGGTAATACGAAACCTTAACCGAGCTTCTAATACGGAGCGAGGCAACAATGCAGAGAAAATGCTCAAAAAGTGTTACCTTCTCTTCTTTACAGTTGGATTTCGTGATTGTAAACTAGTAATCTAAATTTATATTAATATTTGGAAGGATTAAATGAATATCAAGTTGGTGTAGTCAAAAAACTTTAACAAAGATTCTAAGTCGGAAAGGGGGCATAATTCAATGAAAATTTTTCAAAGTGTTACATTTGTATCTGGTCTTGTCTTCGAATGGGGGTCATGATTGTAAATAAGTGTTTCAATGGTGTATACGTTAGGTGATAACAAAACCTTAATTGTTAATAGTTAATAATTTAATATTAATTGTTAATAGTTGAGAAAGTACAGAGGAAATACCTGACTGAGTTACCTACTCTTACCTATTAATGGGGCTCACGATCAAACTAAACTGCAAATGAAATTTGTTTTTGACAATCTAATCGTTTTTACTATCTAGGGTCATCAAGGGCCCCAAAACACAGCCATAATCTTCAATAAAGCTCAAGTTATAAATGCTCAATATTTTCAAAATAAATATCTAATTCGGGTGATTTCTAAACATATTTTTTTTATGCAATATCTGCATAAGCAGAAACATTTTGTAAATTAGAAACATACTTTTGAAATCAACTGATTTGAGTTTGATAACTGAGTTTGCTCTTATTTTTAAGGAACACAAGGTCAGTACAAGGGGCTGAAAAATAAATTTATACATGTACACCGTGATTTAAAGTCGGTCAGAAAATATAGCTGCTGTTGACGTACTTGATACCTCAGTGTATCTTATTCAGTCTTTAAATCTTCCTGTTTCAGAAATGAACAAATGTACAACATTTACGCCTGCTTGTCTTCAAGGACAAAACGACCGAATAAACAACCTCCTTTTCGTAGAAAATAACATATATGACTGCACATTCAACAATCCGATGAATGTACCCTTTATACAGAGAACGTAAAAACTGTATGAATTGTGATACTCATGTATAAGGATATATACATAAATGTCGCAGTTATAATAACCTTTAGATAATCTGTACTGAATGAACACGAGAGAACAGACTTCTTCTGTTTTAAATAAGACGTACCTTCAGATATGATTACTTTCAAAGTCTTATACATATTAACAACTAAGCATGTATCGACGATTTTCTTAAATGTGACTTCTAATTTGTATAATTATTTTTATAAATTTATAACTTATATAACGTTAGCAGAATTGACGATATCTCATCCTTTTATCCTTAATTCGAACAAAGAATTTGTGAATACCAGTTAAAAATGTAATACATTGTTGTATCTATATTAGTTTATCATTCTTCTGGGATCAGTAATAACAAGAGTGAAAATAGACAGAGTATATCATTTATATGTATGCATACTTATTGTCTAATTGAAATTATTTTGTTTAAATCTAAATTGAAGAGTGAGTTTTTATCAAGAAAGAAACTTTCAGCTTTTCACAATTTATTTCGACGTAACAGTCTAATAGAAAAAAGTGTATGATAGCATTTGCATTATCAATGATTAACATAATTATATTCAGTTCCATATCATGTTGTAATGTAAAATCTACATTAATTGTTAGCGGTGCATATGTATCCATAGAATAGAAGAGATCCAACTTGTCATTAACAACAAACTTAGGCGTTTGACTGAACAGAAGGTTATGGATACAAATCAGAAACCGATACTGAACACTTGATTATGTACCATCGAGTATTTGTTATGTGCAGCTGAAACTGGATACGTCTTAACTATCTGTCAATTAAACTATAGCTCAAGAGCGAATGAATCACAATTGCAAGCAGAAGATTTTTCCAGTATATTATATCTTTGAGCCCTTTGGAATCAGAGAAAATTCAACTACCTCCTGAGTAATTTCTTCTCACTTTTTTATTTCCTTTGAATTTTTTCATGCATTCTCCCTTTTAAGAAAATTTCAAGGTAAATACTACATTTCACACCTTACTCACAGAGTAAAATTTTGCACAGCTCAAAACACAATGAAATGTATATACATGTAGTTGATAAAGAATAAAGTTTATATCTAAAGCATTGCAGAAAATGTGCATAAGAAAAAGACAAGTATTATTTATATTAAACAAGTAAATCTATCTTTAAAAAAAAAGATGGTCGACGTAGGTGACGTAATAAACATTTTTTCTTGCAAACCCCCCGGGGAAAGTATTGGCGGATCCCAGCACGAGGAGGGAAGAGATCAGCCTATACTTTCCCTAGGGAAAGTACATCTCGGGCTTACTTGACAGCACCCGAACTACTTTCATGTATTCAACTCGTACCTGGAACACTTTATTTCCGAGATACGTTTCACGGCGGTTTACATGTGAAAGATTAGAATGTTTTTCGTAAATGTAAACTAAGGTCTCATAAGAAAGCACACACTTCAATATTTTTCAAGCTAATGTAACAGGAATTTCAATTTTAGGAATGGTTCGAATTTTCAGGGTACGCAATAACGGTTCAAATTACGAAAACTGTTGGTAACGAATATCCATGAAGTTTTGAAGCGAGAGTTGATTGCGAAAAGAAATGGTGCTTTTTATGGTGTCACAAGCAAGAGCATCAAATTTTAGAAATGTATAGCAACAGAATCTATTCACATTTCAAAGAACATACCTGTAATCATACTTTTTTCAAAACAAAAAATGGCGGTATAATAATCAATGACGCTAGATGTCCGGCCCTGGACAACACCTCGTTGAATACAAAAGTTGATCTTCGTACTGTCCAGAAACCTTGACATAACGTGTTCTGTTTTTTCTTTTTTTGCAACATGATTTATTATAAATAACTATAATATAAAAAAATATACACATTTTGTGTTTCAGAAGGCTCCCGGGCAGTACACTGCTTATTCCGGTACCGAAACGCTAGCCAATAATTTGCAGATTCTGATTGGTCACATTATAACGAAGTTGGTTAGCAACGCGTCCATACCAACGGAAGTTCAAATCAAAAGTATACGACTACGTCGAAAAAGGTAAAAAGAGGTGTTTGTGTTAGCTTTAATGTTCTTGACATGGATTTGAAAATTCAAAGTTGATAACACGGGATGATGTAAACTTTAAACCACCAACGAAAAAAAAAAAATAGAGAAATTACTAAAATCAATAGCAAATTCAATCAAAAACACCTACTGTTGGATTATAATGGGATATAATATATAATGAGCCAGGGTAATATCAACTGGCCCTGCAGATGCGACCCTTGCATATGGTGTACGATTAAAGTCAAAAGTAAAATTAAGTAGGTGCTGAAAAATTGCTGCGCAGCGTCTGCTAATTATCAAGCCATTTTACCTCTTAAAATTTCTTTTAATTTAAGCTAATTAAAGTTTTATTACCCTTTAAAAGAGCACACTATATTAATGCTTTAATAAAACACCAGAATTTCAAACACGTTATGAATATTTTGTACGGATTTATTCTCAACAGATACAAAATAAACCTCAGTATAAAATGTACAGCTCATCTTTTAATCTAGAAATTCGAAAGAAATAATTTATAAGATTAAAATAAAACTGTCATACAGTATAAGTTCCTGACCTTAAAAAAAGTTTGGTCTTCTTTATAGGTAATATCTCTTTAAGAGATGCAGAACCCGGGATCCTCCGATCCCACGAGGAAATGTTAAAAAAGCTATAGTACAGTACACTCTTTACACCAAAAAATGTCATATCTGGATTTGAACCAGAATCTTCCCATAGTCAGGTATGTATCAAGTACAACATAAGAAACCCATGTAAATGTCTTAAAACTTTGTACTTTTAGATGAAAGAGAAACGACTGAATACAATTGATAAAGAATTCGATTTCAAAAATTAAAATTCTGGCTTTGCCACATTCTATTTCATTATTCAACCTGTTTTGAAATAATTCGTCTGTACGACTATAAGAATCTATTGTGCAATGCAATGTAGAATCTACGTTTATGGAGGTCACGGACTCACTTTTAGCTCTGTCATTCACTGACAATGGAACACATTTTCTAAAGTTTGGTTAAACACCACTTACCCTATATTTCTCGAATCTGACACCAAGTTTTGTAACTAATGTGTGTATTAAAAGTTCAATAAAGTAGTGTTTCTAAGTTTTCAATGCTATGAAAGAAAAGCTACGTTGTTCAATGTTGTTAAACAAATGACAGGAACTACGTCAGAGTGCACGCGCGGTGGCAGTTACTTATCTACCTGGCAAACTACATGTCCTTGCATTTTAATTTCAATTTTGTCAATAATACCTTATTTAAATATCTTACTCTCGTTTTAGCTCAGCAGTTTCAAAATTGTAAGTATGAAAATAGAATAAAATAGAATGTGCGTATTCAGGCGCTTCGTGCTGATGGTAATTTTATCAGTTTCCTATAATCCAAACTTGACCTATTCAAAGCTTGTGTATTCTTCGTCACATGACCAATTAAAAAAATGGCACTGAACCGGAAGTCATCAAAACTAATTGCTTTAATGCAACTAACGCAAAGAGGAATAAGTAAATACTGGCGTTACAGTCTCTGGGATTTTCCCTATCAAAGATACCGTTACGGTAACCGGTTCAGGTATACTACAAGATAGCCTGAGCCTTCTCTCGATTGCTCGGAAATCTCTTTTACTAGTATAAACAAGATAAAGTGAATCTAACATGTTCATTAGTTGTGGATAAGGAAATCCCACCCGAGGGTTGAGATACGTCCAAAAACGAGGCTCTGTCGAGGTTTTTGGACGTATCTCAACCCGAGGGTGTGATTTCCTTATCCACAACTCAATGGACATGATAGATTTATTTTCTCACCGTTTAAATCGCATTTTCACACAAGTAAGAAGGAATAAGTGCAAATACAGGATGGGGATGAAAAAATGAAAATCAACTTTTTCTCGAATTTTACTTCAAAACTGCTATAGATGGATAGAAAATGATCTAACTAAGAAAATGAATACCAACAACCCTATGTTTATTTCAAAAATAACAATTTTACAGTCATTTTTCGATTTTTATGTTTCCTTACAATTAACATAAAAATAGTCCGGCAGCGGTGTGAGATAAGCGATGTGAGATAAGTTTATCTCACATGAGTAAATGCGCGGAAATATGTATCTCATAGGTGAGAAAAAGTGAATCTATCATGTTCATGAGGTTGTGGATAAGGAAATCCCACCCGAGGGTTGAGATACGTCTAAAAACGAGGCTGTGCCGAGTTTTTTGGACGTATCTCAACCCGAGGGTGGGATTTCCTTATCCACAACTCAATGGACATGGTAGATTTATTTTCTCACCGTTTAAATCGCATTTTCACACAAGTAAGAAGAAATTAGTGCAAATACAGGATGGGGATGAAAAAATGAAAAACAACTTTTTCTCGAATTTTACTTCAAAACTACTATAGATGGATAGAAAATGATCTAACTAAGAAAATGAATACCAACAACCCTATGTTTATTTCAAAAATAACAATTTTACAGCCATTTTTCGATGTTTATGTCTGCTTACAATTAACGTATGAACGTAAAAATAGTCCGGCAGCGATGTGAGATAAGCGATGTGAGATAAGTTTATCTCACATGGGTAAATGCGCGGAAATATGTATCCCATAGGTGAGAAAGCAGTATAACAGCGTAATAATACAACGCAAAGAATGATTTCGTTGTATGTATTTCAGAGTTTTATCGTTGTTACCGGATAATATATTTGACCAACGCCCCTAGAAGATGTAAGTTATTTTAAGTGTTCAGAGGATAGTGCAGGTGTTCAGCACCGGTACCTCCGACCTCGGGTTTTTGTCTCATCCAAACGCTTATTACAAAATGTAGTTATGTAAGTGGGGGAGCGTGGCATCGATCGTGCGATTTCTTGATTTCCAGTCTAGTGTACTACTTCTAGACTACAGACAAAGTTTAGGAACTCCGACATGCTACACTATGTACATTTATAATGTCGTGTTTTGCTGCACCTTGTTATTGTTGAAGCTGAACTTACACATGCGTATGTATTTTTATTAAATCTTAAATTCTTTAATGCGGTTTACACTGTTTCTCATTTTCTGAAAATTGTTTAAGTGGTTATAGAAAAATGTGCAAATAAGGTTCATTTGATTACTCTGACTGTAAATAATTTGTCATGTTTTACAAAATATTTTCCTGATCGTTATCTCAAAGTCAAAGTTTTTATGATGCCGAGACAGTAGTAATATTTTAACTACAGAAAATACGACGTAAAGTTCAAATAGAGGCGATCCTATGTATTGTTACAAAATACAATTACGAGCATTATGGACTGCAGAATTTCAATGCTTTCGCGTATCCTCGCGTGCGCAAATGTATAAAGCATTTTAAAAGTTTAAAAACGCCTAGTTTAGTATCATCTGTCTTCCAGTTTGAAAAGACATATCAAAGATCTTTTGTATCGTAAGTACAGAATACTAAATGCCTATGCATTTTGATATTCTTGTTTCTGTCTCATGACACAGGAAAATGAACCTTAAACAATAAACTGTAGCAGATATTGTACACATCACAGCAATACCACGAAGCTGTCACGCAGCAAGTGTGCATCGTTACAGACAGGTCGAGCATGTTTAAAATATATAGTAATGTTTAAAGTTGCATAGATTTAATACTGACAGTGTCATGATGGTTTTACTTTGGGGACGTATGGTTGTTACTCCAACCTTTTAATTCACCGTTCAGTAATTCGTCGCGAGCAAGTAGATGTTCAATGTCAGAAAGATAAAACGTTTTTGCATCTTCTTGTAAAAAGTAGTACATTTGTATATTACTTTTCGATCTAATGAAGGTCGTACTGAATATGTCTAACCGACTATAAGCTAGCATGTGCGTTGTGAGTTCGTTGTGTTTTAGTCAGTATTTATTATAAAAATTTTAATCGTACATGTACATGTATCACACTCATCCTGAAAATATCAAACAATTTGTAAATTTTATCAACAGCCTGAACTGACACAATGATAAGCGCAAACACAATCTTTTGTATGTGGATGTGTAGGTTTACAACTTTGTGAATGCATTGTGAAACGGCAATTAATGAAGTACAAGTAGTATAGAGTTAAGCTACTTGGGAAATTTGTGGCAGTGCTAAGGTTGTTGACCAGTGTGACTAAGTGGCATAGTGACACAGAACTTAGATGGTTCTTCTGTACCTGTTCCTGCTAAATGGATGTGTGAACTGAGTGCCAGCTACAAAATAATGTGTTCGTTAGTAACCACGATTACAACTTAGTTTCTTTTATTGTTTCAGATGTAAATATTCATACTGTACGTACTTATGTATATATTTGTAAATAAAATGTAGATTAGAAATTCGCTTCCATATCTCTGACCCCCACGTGCAGCCAAATGCTAGAAACCAGACGAACCCTTAATTGAAGCAACCTGCGTAATAATCATTTAATTTTAATAGGCCTTCTCGTGGGTACGCTTCACTAGTAACATCATTTCTCAATTCTACTTTCTTCAATGTTGCCTTATTCCACTTGCAAATGGAATCCCCGTTGAACCCATCACCTCTCTCCAAAACAGATTTCACAAGCACAAGTTGTTTCTCTAACCAACAATATATTATCCTTGCCTTCAGTGGCAACGGCATGTACAGTCATCGTGCCTTTCACAGGCCTGATTTCATTTTTTCTTTTCTCAATTTCTTTATTACACTGTTCATATTCTTCTGGTGCTATAAGCTGATATTCAATCTCACTTTGACTACTTACGGCCCAAGCAAAAACGTCATTGGCATCTTGTATGACAGCTTTTGATTGTTTGACAGCCATGTCTGCATTTCGTTTTGCTCTTCTACCCTCACCATCGCATGCACTTTTTCCAGGTTGCCTTACAACCATGTACATTTTCAAAGTTATACAGCAAGTCAAAAATTAACTTATTCCTGTACTGAGAGGAAGGCGAGTCTGTCCAAAAATGAACAAATTTTATGTCTGGCACCAGTTTTTTAATAGTTTTAAGTGATTTTGAAATTTTGCTGCTACCATAGAAGCATTATGATTCAGCACTTCAGACACAAACACCAAGCTTTTGTGAACGAGAGTACCGTTATCATCGTTTAAGTACACACTTGTTGGATGCAGGGTCACCATTGAGGCGTTCCAATAAGCAGACTGTATTTCTTCAACTGTTTGGCAGTTATAATTTTCGCTGAAATCCATTTGGACCACATGATTCTTGGGCAAGTTCTCTTTCATTGCCTTTACTGACTTGTAGTGCTTGGTAACTCTATCGACATGAAAAACAAATTCATCAAGCTCTTTCTTCATTGCATGAACAAAGTCTTCACGTGACAACTCTACATCTACAATTCGCATTCTTTCCTTTCCATTTGGTAATTTCACTCTCTTCCATTGCTGAAACTTAATCTTTCCTTGGAAATTTTAGCCAGCATATTATCAAACTGTTCTGGTACATTCTTGTACAAAGCAACAAAGACAACTGGACTGGTAGCGGAGCACACATTCATGTGTTTCAGTGACCTCAGCTTGAAACTCATGTGTTGGTGCTTTGCACAAGGACACACACTTCTTGATGTACAATTTACTAAGGTTATTTCTTTTGGTCTTAGTCTGCAGAATGATGCCTTTGAAATTTTGTAGTCTGACTCTGAAACGAATTTCTGGTGAAGGTTGTGCAGGTAATCATGCATTATTCCCTTTGCTTCTTGGCAGCACCAAGGACCTTTCTTTTCATTCGACTTCGAATTCCATGATGACATGGCATCTTTACTGTAATTAAGTCTTCGTCTCTGCTTGTGCTACTAACAAAAGCGTCATCTTCTTCACCGCGTTCGCTGCATTATTCCCATCATTAGCATACTTTTTCTTGTGATTGTCATAAAAGGTTTTCGCATTCTTTCTATTCTGTTCACGCCTTTTGACTTTAATTTCCTCTGTTAATAGATCAGTCGGTGTGTAATAAGCCTTGACCCTTTTTCTCTCCCTTTTCATTCATGCGTCACCAAGTTGCTCCTTTTTCCTTGCCCGATACTCTTTCATCCTTTGAGATTTAGATTTAGCCATCCTGAAGTAGCAATACATGTATGAGTATATCGTTGACATATATACATATAATTTTATGCTAATTTATACTATTTTTCAATTATTTGATTAAAATGTTTTTAATGTTATAACAAATATTAGCTATAGGTGGAAAATTTAGTTTAATTTTAGTGAAACGTTTAACCCAAAACTAACGAAAACAAGTGAAACGCTTAGATTATCTATTTCTAATTTACGGGACAAATGAATTCTAATATACGGGACACTCGGATAAACATTACTACAACCAAATATACATTTATTAATAAATCTCTTTTGCTATTGTTGGTATGAATGTACATATGATGACATGAATAAAAAAAGGTCATTGCGGTCCAGCACATGGACAATACAAAATGTTTGCCATAATTATTGAGACACCAGGGAAATATAGAAATACAAATTAAAATAAATATGGATGCTTTTCTTACCATTTAGGTCCATTGAAACATAAAACAAATTGCTTTTATTTATATATTTACCTTTTTATAATAAATGTCTTACAACTTTGGACATAAATACTTTGTTTCACTATAGTGTTTGCAGGAAAGGTGAACTATCTAACTTATTCTAATCTACGGGACTTTTTATTCTATTCTACGAGCCATGCATTTGACGTGTTGAATTCTTGACTTACATAGATTTCGGTCAAATATTCTGATTGAATATTTATCAGCGATAAATAAACATACAAATTCATGTTCAATAATTCAAAATCACTCACTCTTATACTTCTAATACATGTACACACATATGAATACTCACCTAATTCGTGCAGTTTTGCAGACGATAGCTTTTCGAAATTATTGCGGCATATGTGGAATGTTTACTTCCGGTAGTGTCCTTAATGTCGAACTGGACCTGTGTCGGCGAAATGGGGCAAAAAAAAACGTAACAACATTGATTTTAGGATGAGTTTCGTCTCGTAGATTATAAAATAAAACATAAGAGAAAATGTAAATCATCGACATGACACCTTTTCAGTTTGAGATGTTTTCCATTTGCCGTAAATACAAACTACAATATCTGGTCTACACATTGAGTAGGAGATTATTACTCTATGTTACACCATACACTGCATATTCTGAAGCATGAAAAAGACTCGTAGATTAGAAAGCGTGTTTTCCCTTTTATATAATTAGTATTTGGCTTTCGATACTTTTCTAAGAGCAGGAACATTATGTAAACGGTATTTTTATATAGATACTTGACATAAAACGAACAAACAAACGGGTACAATCAGTCGCGTTTACAAATATTTGCAAAGTTATTCCCATCATTAAAACTTTGGACTCGTAGATTATTTCAATTTGGCGACAGTTAATGTATTCGTGAAAAACGTCAGAAGTATCAGGTTAATGAAGTGTTTCATTTTACACTTCACAATAACACTGAAAATGTCCATTGTTTTGCTTTTATTTCAATATATTTCCATTAAAAATGTTCCTGATATACACAATAAACCAGAGAAACTTTATGGCGACATAGGAATTTTCGTGACCTGTCAAGATTCCAGGTGCCAAATATTTTTGTCGGAACTAACATTCCTCTTGCAAATTATATTTAAATATTACGAAATGGCCTATACTTAAAATATATGGGACTATTTTATCATATATCATGTTAAATAAGAGAATTATGCAGTCAGAATGGTCGGCGACAGTAATTGACATTTTCTCGTGAGACTGGGTCTGAAAAAGTTAGTTTAAGTTCATCTTTATAATAATATGTTTTTCAAACAAACGTATCTGCGACATTAAAGTTGCATTAGTGTATGTTTCTACTGCGCAATATAAGTATATGCACTTCTACATAAAAACGATTGCATGTCTCAGGACAATGTAAACATTGTATAACAATATTGAAGGTATATGTTACCTTCTGACACAAATTAAAATTTTCCTCCTTTAAGGGCTGCTCAATTACATACCCAGTCACGAGTTTGCTATAAATAACATACATATATATATCGAGAGGTTAGGGCGAAACTACAATATCTGGCTCTATTTCTATATACACGTATAATAGTTTCACGTGCAAACTGATAGTGCGGGATCATACTGAATTACTGTTTACAACAGGGAAAAAGTTAGTAACTGTTGGCTCCAGCTAAAATTAAATCATTTCACAAAAAATAAGTTGAAGACGTAAAAAAAAATAATCTTTATTACACCAGGCAAGAAACAGTGGCGTAGCTGGACAAATACAGTTTATAGAGGGTTTGGGATCATGCTCCCCCGAACATTTTGAGATTCTATTTTGCCACAGATGCATTCTTAGGCTTTCTGGGGCATATTTTGACGAACTGATAAAGACCATAATTATTGTAGCTTTTCTCACGGTAAAAAGAGTTTATTCACATGCATGTGTTCATAAAAATCTTAACAAAAATTAAAAGTTGTATTCCCGAAATCAAATATATAACTGAGCAGAAACTGTAAATCATCGTTAGGATAATTCAAGAAATAAAGCTTCAAGTGCACGGATGCAGAGACCAACAGGAGAAAAATATATCTTATACCTAGTCAAATGTAACTGTGACTTCGTGTATGTTTAAGATCAAACTAAAACGTTTTCTTTTATTTGTTCTATTGTTAAACATTATTATCATACTGATTTAACATTTCAATTATTTTAAGTAATTAGGGAAATAACATATTTGCTCTCGTGTCGTAAACTTTTATGGAGTTGTGGAATGATTTTCAACCAAACCAACGGAATTGACCTACCCTTTGTAATGTAACGGTGTGTGCATACTGGGAATCTGTTTCGCACACCGGGTTCAAACATATGTTTCTTTCATAGCTTGGTGTTTTTTAAACAAAAATTGTATGTAAATTGTACACAAATGTACTTCAATGTTAAGTGAAAAGAAGAGGCTCAATTATAGAACATAAGAGTGCGATAACTAGCCAATCAGTTATCAGATACCAGTGTTGGTCCAAGAGTAGTTCTTTTTTTCAAATTGTGAGGCAAGGTTGTATAGTCGATTCCCTGAGAACTTTGTGTGCAAAAAAACGCACCGGCTAATTTTCAAATCAATCTTTAGATAAATGTATGAAGTGTCAGAAACATTTTGGTAGACTTGTCACATCATTTAAACGTGTTCAACACCTACGCTATTGTGAGTTGAATTCGAATATAGAATGTAGAGCTAAAATACAACAGAACAAATATAGTTAGATACAATGAGAATCAGATTAGCCACAAGGCAAGAAACATGATATTATTGACACCGAAACACGCAAATATCGGACATACAGGGAAATAATCTCTTTGACAGACCTGAATGGTACAAAAGTTAGAACTAGCAATATCTGGAGAAGGAAGGAGGTCATCGGTCGTGTCCCGAGTATAAAATCTTATTTTAGTCGCTGAAAAACTTGGTCCCACCTTAACGAAATAATGCGTAACTCGCAATGGGGGAAAAACGGTACTTGGACTCTGCAGGAGCATGGTGCGCGGAATGCATGGCGCTAGCCCTGAGCTCTATGACCCTATATACAGTACACAGCACACAACTCTATATTTGATAAAAGTACATAGGGGTAGATATGGCAAGTCTATTATAGATTGTAGATATGTTATTTCGTAGATTAGATTAGAATAGTCAAGCCAGTATCGCATTTTAGTGACATAAAACAAATATTTCCACACTAAGAAACCCCTAACACACTCTCTGTAAACCAGGGGTGTCCTGTAATTTACCTTTAAGTAGTTTAGTATACTTTATTATACATGTATATATGTTAACAAGAATGAGCTTCCGGTACAGAAAGGTCAAGGACATCAAACCCCCACCTCAGGTAAATCTTTTAGACAAAACACATATCTAAAACACTGAATTCATATACCTCCGGAAAACATGAACATTTTATAACAAAAAACTTTAGAACTAGATAAGGGCTACCCAACACCCTAGCCATAACTATAAAGCACGATTTAGTAAAGATTTGAAATGAAAATAGAAAAGATTGAAAACATTAGACAATTTTATTACAGATAATTTATTCCGCGATTTTCCAAAATTTTGTAGCATAAAAGACAATTTATAAAGGATACAAAACATTGACAGTTTATATTTCGACCAAATTATATTTAGAATAACAAGGACCAAAGATATAACACAAAAAACCGTAAGAAAAAAGCTTTATTTAAACAAAATCGGCAAAAAATCTTTTTTTCTCTATCTAAATATATAAAAAACACATGTATAGAATAATTACTACAAATACCTACCACGTGACAAACCCGGTATAAAGCCGACATCTTGACATGTGACGGAAGCTCAGTAGATTAGATAGTTATTAGTCATTTTATAGAAATGTGTGAAATTAACAAATTTTTACTTTTCAGCGGTTCTAGTGTCTGAGTAAGAAATTTGATACCTACATAGGAAAAAATAGTGTCTGTGGCGACATACCATTATAACCCACGCATATACAAACCCCTGTTGATTACAAAAACAAACATACAACTAATAAATGTCCAAAATAATCACCAGGACAATGACTGGAAAAACGTAGAAAATAGAAATAATCACAATTAATGACTGCTTAAACAAGAAAATGCATACTTAATGCCCATATAAAAAGTCATAACTAACCAAAAACAGTGATTGATCCTATAACTAGATACCCCAGACATTGCAGAAAATGCATAAAAAACTACTTATTTCCTAAATGGAAGCAGTAATCTACTGTCAAAAAATAGCCGGATCAAAAAAAGCCAAACGCGCACCTGTTATAACTCCATCCGGTTCGTGCGCACTAAAAGTCGCAGTAGGTCACCCAAAACCAACAAGTAGGTCAGGTCAAGTAGTACGAACAGCAATGTTAATCTTAAAAAGCATATCTAACTTTCGCAATTATATTTTCGAACCAATAAAGATGTGTAATATAAGATCAAAACTACATTAAGAACAATCTTACTCAGGCACGAAAAACCCAATCACTCACAACAAAGAAGATGTGAAAAGTACTGGTTAGTCAACCAGGATCAGGAATAGTAGTTCACCAGCATCTGTCCGAGGACCGAATCGCCGATCATACAAATCATGATCTACACTTACTTCTTTTATTATTTATAAGTAAAAATAAAAAAAGATTAACAGATTAAAATTAAAATTTCCTTCTGAAACAATTAAAAAGAATTTCTCACCAAAATTCCACAAAATTTTAATAAAATTTCTATTTTACGAACTCATGATCTACAGCAACATTCATATATTTAAAGACAAATTTTGGAATTTTATCTAATTTATGATACAAATGATTCAAATAATTACATTAAGGACTGTGCTTTTTCAACAGTAGTAGACCGAACTGGCGGCCATTAGCACCCTGCTGATTGGTTAATCATTTTTCTCTCCTGGCTCCATGGGTTAATTCGCTATCCGATTTTTGCTTCTAGCTCCGGTAGTAAACAACCAACTAGTAGAAGTCTCTTTATAATTTTTTATTGTACACCATTATAATTAAAGAAGTAAAGTTAACAAGTAGCCTGTGCGGTTGCTGGCTTATTTGGCTTTTAAGGGGTTTTTATATTTTCAAAATTTCAGAGTAGGAACATAAGTCAAACTTTCATGCATACTTTTTAACTTGTTCAAATAAGTAAAACCATCTTTTCGGACAACATTTTATTCTATCATTCAGGACAATTAAAATTTTTATCATCACAAAAAGCTAAGCAAAATAAAAATAGGACAACACTTTATTAAAGGGGATTTTTACTTTACAAAACAAACACATATAACATCTAGTATCAAAATTTTCTAAAAACTGTTAGGCTACCACGATCCAGACATACAAACTAGGTCAATCACACTTAGATCTCATTGGTCGCCGTGATTGGCCTACTATTTGGTAACCAATCAAATACAACCTTACAACAGGCTATACTGGCTGGAAATTGCAGTCAGGTAAATTTCTCCTATTTCTGGCTTCAAAATTTTATTTTTTAGGCATGACGGGAGACATGCCGGGGTCTCATCCAAATATTAAGCTAACATAAGTGCTCTTTTGGACGGACCTTGATAAAATTCTCATCAAATCAAATCAAATCAAAATGAAAAACTTGGATATGACTTAACTGCCGAAAATTGTTTTTTTTTTTTGGTTTTGTTTGAAACATTACTAAATATTATCTTCATTTTTATCATACATGTAAAATAATAAAACACGAGATTATGTTCAGAGTTTGATGGCACAACACCCTTAACCTACCTACCCCGTCGGTTGTAATTGCATTTTTGACTCTTTTTTTGTTTTGGTTTTTCCCCACCATTTGTGCCTAAATTCACTTAATATCATCAAAAATCGACGAGAGGTGAATTTGTGAAGTACAATTACATTTGGGATACATGTAGCTGTAGTTAAATCGGTTAAGTCAAAATCGTATAACATGTACAGCCTTTCAATGAAACAAGATTTCCTTTAAATGATATCCAATATAATTTTAAAGATAAATATATCTTTTTCTTTCTTAGCCTATCCTGCCCTGCTAACAGCATTCAAAAACTATTCGCAATGTGGGAACTGACAAGCACCCAATTTAATATGAGGGAGAAATGCTAGGGAATCCGATGATGGTGTTATAGACAAAACATTGATAATGGAAACGAATTTTGCTCAAACGCACTCACAAAATACAGTACAGTACGGTTTAAACCTGTTAAAAAAAACGAGATATGTTTTCGAAGATTTAGTTTGAAACTACCAAAATCAACAAACTCTTGTTGTGAAAATGTTTTACGAATATTTTTCAAAAAATGCATGTGATACAGTAAAACGAAACAAGAGTGTAAACTATATTTAAGTTGCTTTATTTCCACTGATTCATTTATACAGTCTTTGTTTGTCAACGAGCAAGATAATATGTCAAAATGTATCTGTTTCTCATAAATAATTTACTAATTAAAATATTTCTTTACATGAAGTAATAGTGTAAGTTTACTACAACATTATGGCATCCAAACCAGGGTAAAAACGTTTGTTGTAAAAAAAGAAATGGTTGTGTCCGCTATCCTTGTCACAGTTCAACTGACGCGATAACATTAGTTTGCATTATGTATATTGTATCGTAGGACACTACGAGTCGCTTTTTTGCTTTTTCTTGTTAATAGCAAGAATAAAGTTTTCTTCCTTACAAGGAAGTTGTTAGATCGGTAGCCTGCTCAGTTTACAACTTCGAATATGAAGCAAAACTAATATGCGTCATTATAGATACGTATGCAAACATATCTGATATTTTAAAGCTGAACGTAAATGAATAAAATCAACTCATTTTATTTCAATAATATTGATGGATAACTGAGTATAGTATGAAATTTTTTTTAAGTATGTATCAAGGACCTGTATTTTATGATCATAAACTTACACTCAAAGTTTAAATGATATCCATACAACCTTTAAAAGTTAGTGATCGGAAGTCACCAGTTTGCTAAAAAGCATAACTCCTATAAATTGTATGCTGAAAATGTTTCACAAATAGTACGAAAAGAATTTTGCAAATGTTGGCACTGGTAATTAAACCTGGGTACACTATTTTCAACTGGTGCAAAAAGTTGAGAACAAAATGTAGGACACCAAAAATGACGAAGGTCGAATAATTGCTAGATGCATGCAATCTTAATGCAAAGTAGGTTGTGTATGCCATAGTCTGCTCTAATGAAGTCATAGAAATACAGCTGCCCTTAAAACTGTAAAGTACAATCATGATGTGGTATTGAAAAAAAAGGGAAGAAAAAAAGAACTATGAGAAACGACGCCCAATCACTTGTAAGCCTAACACATGTTCATGTTGGAGACGCCAAGCGTGCATCTACATAGTACGCAACATTTTTGAAAAGAAGTCACGTGCTATTAAATATTTTTGTCAGACCTCTTCAAATAATATTAGAGGTCCCAATTTCAATTAGAGATATCTCCAAATAATTATGAGCGGCTCACAATTTCCGTAAAACAGGTCTTTGAAATAATTGGACAGCTCTACCATAACAATTCAATTATTGAGTCAATCATAAATTTGTGCATTTCTAAAGCAAGCGCAATATTAATGACATTGAAGACCTCTCCAATTCAAGTTTGAAGATATCAACAAATTAAGGTGTATTTCAGCTGTTTTTAAGTCCTCTGTAATTGAATTGTAAGAGGTCTCTAATTGATTTGAAGACCTACTGTACAATTGTTTAATCGACATTAATAGAATTCAATATTTTATACATGAGATACGTCTTGACTATTGGCAACATTAGAGACCTATATAAAGATCATTTTCCTGCACTGTAAAATCTACGAGGTTGTTAATCATTTGTTAATTATCACACATCTAAAATCATTTTAGTATGTTACTACAGTGTTTTTCTGTCGTTCAATTTGTATTGTCCCACGGGACGAGTTTGTGAAATCCGTAATAGGTGCATTTGTATAACAAAACCGTCATTCAAATAAATTAATGTTAATTCTCAATTACATATTTTAATCATTCATGCAATGTAATTCCTAGAAAGACCGATTTGAATATACGATAATGAGTCTAGCCCTAAGTTTCATAGAAAAATATAAGGATAATCTTTATTTCAGCGAAAAACGTGACAAATGTATTTTGTGCTTTGTTAGCCGTCTATCGTGCAGTCCTACCGTGTGTTTTTAACTATTTAAATCGTTTAATCGGTGAGCGTTCAAGGTGAACCTGTCGAAAAATTATGTAATCTTTTGAGGATACAAAAACCGGTTAGCCGTATCATTTCACTTGTCTTCATCCTTCAACAGATACTACTGCTATGTGTGTATATTTAGGCCTGAGTTCATGTCATGCCGTTATAAGAAACTTGTCAAAATAGAAAAAAACATTTTAATTATATTAGGAACATGCTTCTCAATGTATTTAGTCAACTCCTGCATTGTTTCTCAATTTTAATATTTAGAAAGGGTTGTTAATTTTCCTTGTGCAAAAGACAAGTTTTATATTGTCTATTGAAACAGAAACAAAGGAATGCACTGTTTTATCCAACCGTATGATGTGTAGCGTGTGAATATTTTTAAATATCACTATAGCTCAAGGGCCACCCATTTGCTGTAACTGAAGAGGAAAAAAGAGTTTTACGTTCATACTCAGTACCATCTTTAAAGTCCCAGGATCACGATTAATTTACTGAATATAGAAAAAATATTTACTGATATGATAATGATAGAACCATGTTCTATTCACTTTAAATTAATGTTGGCTTATGATTTTCTTTCGTGTTCAACTCGTTCCATCACTAAAAAAGTTGCAAGAAAGACTTTCTTATTTTTTGCAATATCATGTTAATGAAATCAAAGGCTTTATCTAAAATCGATGAAAGCTGTAAACTCTAAGGAAGATTGCTTATTAAAGGTGCATTACTAACGCCAAATTGAATTTTCTTTTATATCTGGAATTGTAACAGGGAAATACAGTTTGAAACTGGCTTCTAAAACTTTACAATAGCCGTGGAGTATTTCCCTGTTTGAAATACAGCTGCAGAAAAACGAGTGAATGTTTGTGTATTTCCTTAGATTGACCTAGGTGGTCTTTTTATCCTATTTTTGCTTTATTGAATGTTGTAAACAGTCAGACAGATACTTTGCACATCATTGGAAGTAAACTTCTTCAACTATAATTCAAAATAGACATACTTATTTATGTACAACCTATTTACAGCCTCTCTCTCTGGGAGATTTCTGGAAAATACAAAGATATTTGAAAATGGGAAAACCTACTTTCGTTTTTGAAAAGGCAAATTATAATTCATTAATTCTTTTGTTAAACTCAAATTTTCAACACAATAAGGTCACATTCAATGCAGTATGTCATATTTTTCCTTTAGAGAAGACACCCGTTACCATTCCAAATTTAAAAGAAAATTCGATTTGATGTTAGTAATGGACCTTTAAGCTTCTTTCTAGTATAATTAATCATGTTCTTGAGGGTAGAAATTTGATATATTGTACTTGTCTTCTTTCTTAATCAACCTTGCTCATCTGCTAACATTTCATTACTATCAACCCATATTTGTAACCTATTATCGAGCAATGAATTTTATAAACAAATGATGCTAATGATATACCTCTATAAGAAAGGGGTTCTCTAGATGTTAAGGTTGAAACCTTTGGTATTGGATTACACATTTCCCCCAAATACCTTTATCAACACAAACATCAAAGAGTGAGATAAAGAATAATACAGCCGTATCATTATTTTAGAACTTAAGCATTTATGTTGTCAATACCTATAGTTTGTCCACATTACAGAACTGCAGAGTCGTATTATCATTGCTAAAAGTAACCTCCAGTGGAATATTTTAATTTATTTTTGTAATGGTTAACACATGGTTATTTTACCGAAATACTTCCAAAACTTGTTATTGTCCATATAACAAACATTGATAAGTTTGTGTTGCATAAAATACCAGTAAAACGATTAGCTTTTTAAACTTCTCGGTGAAACTACAGTCGTATATTAACAAAAATAGTTTTAAAACTAGATTTATCACTTTTATTGTGGCAATTAGCCCATCGGCGTCCAGCGAGACACAAATCAGACCATAATTCAGACAACTTATCAGACTATCTAGATTTACCAGGTCTATGTTTTTTTATTCGAATTACCAGTTTTCAAAGTTTTATATCAAATGCTTTTATGTATGTTCTGTTTGACTACGTCACACGGTTTCTTGTTTATGGAATCTAAATATTTCAGGGTACGCTCGAGGTTCCAGTAACCTGTACTGCACCAAATATAACAAAGATTCGACAATACGAGGTTTCAGCGACCTGTACTTTATTAAATATAAATGAAGAATAGACAGTACCAGGTTCAAGCGGCTGTACTGCACCAACTATAAATGAAGAATCGACAGTACGATGTTTCAACAACCTGCACTTTACCAAATGTAAATGAAATAGCGACATGTACTGCATTAGATATAAACGAAGAATCGACATCACGAGGTTTCAGCGACCTGTACTGCACCAGATATAAATGAAAAATCGACATTGCAAAATTCAAGCGACCTGTACTGCACCAACTATATATACGAGGTTCCAGCTACCGAGATATCCATTAAATGAAAATATTTATTTTACTTTCCTTACAAAACTTGAAAATAGACAAAGCGCAGTCTTGTAAATCTTGCTTAGGACAACCCGACTGAACAATAAATTATGTATAATATATACCGAGTTTTACGTCATCGAAAAACATCTGTTTCTTCCAAACGAATTTACAGTATATTTACGTGCCTTTAATCGAGTATTAACATTTTCTTTCCTGAATGATTTATGGATACAGTTAAACAGGGTTTCCACTGGCCTATCAATTTTTTGGCCACAATTTTGACGTCAGTTTTTTTTTTGGTGGGGGGGGGGGGAATTCAAAGCCGTTAAAGGATTGCCTTCTTATGATTCAAAAGAAACCTCTAAAAGTCTCCATATATCTTACAATTCTGAAATTTTTTCCAAATAAACGCATGTTTTCTTCAGCAAATTTGCTGCTGTGTTTTAGATTAACTGATTCGGGTGTAGGCCTATGAATAAGGGAATCATATATTCATTTTTAATTACGTTAATAATACACAGGTAACTACTTATTCTTATTACTTGACAAAAAATTCAAATTTTGTTCGAGTCTACCCTTTATAGCTATTGAGGGTGAATACAATTTTTCTGAATTTCGAAATATTGTTAAGTTTGTGATTGTAAAATGTTTGAATATCAAAGAAATACTCAACTTTGAAATCACTTCTGTCAGCTGTCTGATGCTGATCACTGCTTTATGGATTAGGTTGCGTCGGTGACGGGTTTACTGTTAGCCTGGAGTTTTGATCAGTCATGGCCGAGCTTTCCGCAGACAAAACACTGGTCGCTGGATCTTGGACAAGAAATGATTCTCGGGCGCCACTGGAAAATGTACGAGAAAGATCGAAAATTACCGTGTATTTGTGCACCAAGTATGGTGGCTTGAAAGAGCTACATGAAACAATAGGAACCATACTGGTAGGATAAGGATACTGGCGTGAAGGTGTAAATTGTCTCTTATTTGCCTTTCGTTTCGTTTTTCATTATGTTCTTTCAAAATCGAAAACGCTGACTTCTTTTTACTGTCTTCCTCGTTACTAGCGTGGTCGTCCTGTTCGAAATGGAAGACAGTTAACCAACCGCCCGGCGATATGAGCGTTTACCTGATTATCTTGTTACGGAAGTTAAGTTTCTTCGTTAGCTGATCACAAATGACATCTTGTTTCACTCTCGCTTGTACATGTATCATCTCTTCACTTGTAAGAAATTGGGGGGAAAACACACATAAATGTACGAGTACAAAGCAGCGAGTGCATGGTAGTGCAGTAAATAGTACAATGTACCCCTTCGAGTATTTTTGTTTTGTATAGGTTAACTTGTTAGAAAGGAAATATAGTTTACTTTTGACTGAGACAAATGTATACCGCTTAGTAATATAATCACGAACGTAAGGTCGTTTAACTTAGCCTGAGTAATTAATTACGAAGCATCTTAACGACAAACAGTTTTTAAACTGGAATGTCCGTGTTATATAATGTTTTTTTCTTCAGATTTTGCTTTCCAACAAAATGAAGAATATGATATAAAAGGACAAATAGTAAAACACTTATTCAAGTGGATAGTGCAGTAAACAAATTTAAAGTTCTGTTAATAAGTTTGCAATTCAAGGGAGCGTAACCTGAAAGTAACATTCAGACATATTCATGTATTTACTCCCCTTCTTCTGGATACGAAGAGTGGAAAACAAACAACTAATGGCAAATTGATACAGTGGAATATTAACATCAATAAGTCCTGAATACAGTATGCAACTTCGACGACTTTGACAACGCTAATCGTTTATAAATTTCTTTAACACTACACAACATGATGATTTCATTACATGGCATGAGAACAACAAGTAAGGGTCACCATCATCTTCGTCAAGCAATATCAACACTGTTATTGTTTTGTATACGTGTAAGATTATATGAATACCTTAATAATTGGTCGAACAGACCAAGAAAACGATATGTCTTTAAATATGATGTGACTATTGAAATTGCAATAACTTTGAAACGGACAATTGTGTGACAGTTTGAATAAAGATCAACTGTACTCATAGGGTAGACATGACTGTAGGTTTTTCTAACGTTATTTTATGGGCAGTATGTGCTCACATGTTGGATGGTTCATTAAGGATTCCTACTGCCGTTATATTGAATTTGCATGTAGACTTTAGACTGCATGTAGACTATAGACTGTAACTGTGATTTTCATGTAGACTGTAGACTGTAGACTGTATCTGCTTTCAAGGAGTCGAAGATTTTGTGAACCCCCTGTTTAAATTTTAAACATTTGATAGTTATAGGGATATACCGCTTTACTCAGGAAAGTTGTCCTGACTGGAGGGAGTTTGTAGATATGGAGTTGAATTTATATTTCATACAGCGCAACATGCAAGGATTATAACTGTAGCTTGCATTAATGGTGAATCATCACAGGGCTCTGTGACGTATGTTCTTTTACTGAGAGTGACTGGATTTTACATAAAACACTGTACTTCACGGGAGAGTACGGAATTAGAAATCATTCTCTTCTCCAATCATTGTTGCGTTTTCATTTTGCAAAACAATGAATGTTTTAATGCTTCCCTGGTCTTTTCACAGACTTATAGGATACGTAATTAAAGCAATTAATTCAATTGTTTCGAATGGACATTGACTAATCTATCTTTTAGGTTTAACGCACGTTTTTCACGTTATACATTGTAATATTTGTAGTATCCCGAGGGATGGTCGATGCACGAACCCGTTAGAGCGAGGGCACCGACATATCCCGAGGGCTTGTGCAGGTGTTATAACACAAAGAAAGTTCGTTAACGCTACTCTATCATAATAAATCACATAAATAAGACTGAAACGCTCTTACTGGAACGACGTTCAACAATTCGCAGGACAAAAGTCACATTTATGACGTCTCAAGCGGCATAAGCCCGGCACTGTTGACGCTCTGCTTTATGAAAGACATGGAAGACAGGTCCATTGTTTACAATGACCGTGTAATGCGTATAAATGAAAACGAGTTATAACAGCGCGTGAATCTCCCCGTTAACACACGTTTTTACCCCCTGTTAAAACACCAGCAAAATGCGCAAAAACAGCACATTTTATGCAAGAATAAATAGTTTTGGTTCTTAAACTCTTTCAAGCCTAAAATAAGAAAGGACATGGTATGTTAGTTATAGACTACATGCTATATAGGAATTAGCCTTAAAGGGCGACATTAGTTCAGGTTAAGCATTTTTTGTTCTTCGACAAAGATCGTGTTCACTGGTAAATACTGTATGTTACTCATACAAATTGTAAGTTTCCTAAATCAAGTTGACAAACTTTTAAGGTATCGAAAGCGCTCAGGTGAGTTGCTTGACACGCCTGGCCTTTTAGGCGAAGATATCGAACAATATTCTGACAATTATTTGATATTTTGCATCTCAGAAACAAAGAAAGTTATCGAATACTTCGAATTTGGTTGTTTCAAACTGTCAGTTGTTTTAACGCCCGTTCCAAACATAATTCGGTCATTTTTTACCTGTCAGGCGGACAGTTACCTCGCCATCGTTCATAGGAAGAAGCAGTACTAGAACCCAAATCCTCAATAAGAAACTGTCATCTTTCTAACATAAAGGGACGGACATGGTCAGTAGCAGGGCTCGAACCCAAGACCTATCTATGAGGGGTTACTGTGATTTAAAGTCGATGACTGTAAACACAAGGACACGGGAGAGAACCTGTGTCAGACTTGCACTTCTGCATATGCTTCTTTTGGCAAATTGTGTATCTGTAAAATCTATTCGACACTTTACACTCTAAAGTACATTTCGAAATGACATATTTGTTATATTGTTATTGACTAATCAAACCCGCTGTAAAGCTCCGCCTACTGGCTACTCTGCTATTTGTATATTACTTTTTGTTGTGTCATGTTTCTTCAATAAATAGAGCTTAGACACTACTTGTGTCTCCTTTACAACCACTAACACCATAACACTATCTGTGCGCTTCTGAAGGCTTTACTAGTTTACTTTTTCTTAAAATCATTCGTTCATAATGCTCATTAATTACGTTATCTTTGTTTCTGTTAATACCGTATTTGTGATAATTTAGAAATTTTCCTTATATTCTCTCTTACTTACGGATGCACATTACATGAAAATATCCTGACGAGTGAATGTATTGACCATCAACACGTTTTCCTGTTCTAAAGTTCATAATCTTTTTAATAAATCTTCAGCTTTTTTACACTGGAACTCTTAAATAGAAGGATATTTCAAAGTTAGGAAATCTTAAGAACACATCCTCGAGCACCCGGGTCTCCTTCTGTACTGGACTGTTATCAGTGTACGAGTGCCCGTTTTTACCCCGCCACCTACATCTCTAGTTATTGACCGTATATACCGAGTATAGCGGACGCCTCTACATCTCTAATGAAAAGGCATTGTCTTTAACCATACCGAACTAGATTCTAAAGCAAACGGGTAAATACATGTGCCTATAAACAACGGAAAGCAGTTTTTCATCACGACTGTTGTCAATTCAGGCCTTAAATACATGTAATAAGTTTCTGAATTCGATCTTTTTCTGGCCATAGGCAGGTACTGTTTTCACCAAGCCAATTTAGTCTTTAAACTGGCAACATTCACTTCCGAAAGAGCGAGATCCAGATATAAAATCTACCTGTCAATTATACAGTGTGACTTTAAATTGAACGTGAAGTGTGTGAGTAATCATTGAATATAAATATACATGTATAGCCGACCGATATGAGCAATATATACAAATAATACAAGTTTACTCACATTGATCAGCTGAATAGGTGTTTAAGCCGTTTATTCCAGATAATGCATTTGCAATTATCTGTTTTCTTTTCTTAACAGGTATTTTGTAGTGTCTAATAGGGTCTATTTTATAAGGAATTGTCCCTGTCTGAAGTTTAAAGTCTATGTACGTTCAGCCCAAAATTGCTAAGTTTATTATGTACCCCTAACAGAGCTTGAAACAAAAATTAAGTTCCACTTGTCTACGCATTAATAAGGTAAATGTACCATATTTAATTGATAATTAACTGATCGCGTGAGGCAGAAAGCACACTTTATGTATGGTGTGTCATTTATGATTTAAAATTAAATTGGTCAGAGGGCGGAGCCGCTCGACCATTTATTTTGTAAATGTATAAGAACAACCGCAGTGTTTGAAATTTTTTTGTTTAGATTTAGCCCGCCCACATTGCTACACATCACCTGCTGCTGCGCTAAATATGACCTAACCAACAGTGAAAATGTCAAGAGTAAGGCTTTGGTGATTAATGTTCAAAACTGTGTGAAAAGTCTAGTTATTATAAAAGATGATGGGAAGAAAATGATCTTTATTTTAATTTCTGAAATTGCATAAAAGTAAGTCCTAGTTTTCGTTTTGTTTTTAAAGTGTTTTTGAAGTAATATTACAATGTTGGGAATTTTTATTTGTTGCTCGTTTTTTTTGTAGAAACGATTATATTCAGCCTTGAAATATCTCCCTACAACCTCACATTCTCATTCATTATGTGAAATTGACTTGCCACGACTAGCACGCCTCCATCAAGCATGTTCGCATGCGCAAAAGAACTTGATAAAAGCGTCATTCTTGGTTATTGAATCACAAAGATAGTTAAAACTGATTTCCAAAATAAATTTCACACATTTTTGAAAAATCGCAGCCAAAATCCTAAATACACTTGATATACAAATTGCCCTTTTTTAAATTGAATGGAAATATTTAGTGAATACTGTGTCAGAGGGGAAATATAAAAAACGACAGAAAGCAATACACATAAAATGAAATGATTTGAAATGTAGTTTACTTGACTGAAGAACACATTGGCTACCACGGCCGTGTACTTCTTGTTAGAACTGTGGCCAGTTAACATTAAATCACTTTATGATACTCTGTGACCTAATTATATGACAACTTTAAGTCCGCTCAAAGGCGTCTTAAGGTAAAGTGATAAGCAGTATTGTTGACAGGTCACCTTGTTGCAGGACACCTTAAATTCTCCTTGAGTGTAGCTCTTTAGTTAGCTGATTTAGAATAAAGGCTCGCATGTTGGATCCTAATGCCATTATAACAATTACAAACGTTATCAATCCTCTAAAATGTTTTCCAATGAACAATGTCAGAACAGAACAGAACATAACTTTATTTTCAAATTGACTTGAACATAGCAGTTCATCGAGACTACAAAATAATACAATAGAGATCTAGCATGTATGTAAATAATGTTAATATCACATTTAATTTATAAGCTTATTTTTACACATGCGAGAGTAATACACATTCTTAACACTAATACCCTGGTCACATTAACGCTACGAGCCCCGTACGAGTAGGTTTTTAGTCGAAATCTTACAAAATCGCACGGAGTCCGTACGAACATCGTTGGCTCTTGCGAGCATCGTACGGATTTTTTGAACTCGTAGAGCACTCGAGGACTCGGTGAGAATGTTTCACCGAGCTCCCGAGCTGTCGCAGAGCTCGTAGAAATTTTCGAAGTCGTGAGCAGCTCGCAAGGGCCCCGTACGGGCACCGCAAGGGCCCCGGCATAGCTCGTACGGGCATCGCACGATGTCCGTGCGGATATGGAACACCGCGAGTCCCGTAAGAGCTTGCCGGTGCTCGCACGACTATCGCAGGGTGGTCGCACGGTCAACGTACGATGTCCGTACAATACTTTGGACACCGGGCGGGGAACATTCGATGTCCGTACGGGGCCCGAAGGGCCTTACGTTCGCCGTACGGACTCCGTACGACATCCTTGACGATTGGAGGTGGTATAAAACCAGGACACCGTGCGGACACCTTACGGGCGCCGTATGAACACACGTGCATCGCACGAGGTACGTCCGAGCTCCTTGCGAGCACCGCACGACTTGTGTGCGATGTCCGTATGGATATCCTACGATTGCATTCTCCAAAAGATCGTACGGGGCCCGTAGGCATGTGACAAGAAGCTACGATTGTACGGAGACCGTGCGGATTTTAAAAGTTGATGAAATCGTACGGACACCGTACTGATATGTGACCTGGGCATAACAGAACACATTATATATGTATCACAAATATTTTTATTAATGCATAGTCATACTTATTTTCAACATGAATATTTAATTGATCTCATTTTGCCTTTGTTTAAATGCTTTGATACAAAACACAGCTAGTATATTCATAAGATAGTAAATGAATTTAGAAGCGTTCGTGCAAATACTTAGATGCATAGTAAACTCTCAGATTGTATATATTCAACGGTCACTGAGGCTTAGCATTATCTGTTATCATTTTTCTCGGTTAATGGAATTAAACACTTAGCAATTCATTCAACTGTCGTCTTAATTCTTGCATTTTTTAAACGACTCTCATTTTCATTTACATTGAAAACTAATCTTATGTGTAGATATACTTTATTACTGTTCAAAGTCCTTTTGTCTCACCTGATTGTTAAATGTGTCTGAAAACATTGTCGTCCGACAGTGTGGCTCATTTCCCTACACTTAACAGGATGAATGTAAAAGAAAGCTGTACAAAGACACAGGTGAGTGTCTCCCCCCCCCCCCCCCTTCCCCCCCCCTCCCTTTTTACTAAAAATCACTGTATGGGTCCTTGTCGCTCCCCGTGTACAGAGACAGTTTTTGATATTTTCGGATTATTTGATAGAAATGTTTCTTATATGACCATCAAATAAGAGATAACTTGTCAAAACGCAAATGGAAATATTTTTTATATAAACATAGTGAAAACTAAAACGGTTTATTTCAGAAATAAGTTTCTAGTTCTCAAGTAGATGCTGCACCATGTAATATTATATTAATATTTGTTTCTTAAAATGAAATTAAATTTTATTGTATTATGGAACTTCAGTGGTATAATAGCCCTTTTGTTCAAGAGGTCGACCGAATTAAAGGTCTATTGGCTTACTCTTTGTAACTTTCGGCGCACCTGGTTATCAGTCAATCAGTTCACAGACGTTTTAGGAACCTACCAGATAAGAATTTGAATCGAATTATAAGACTGGCCCTAGTAAGTGTCCGCCGCTGTTTGATAAGGTGCGGGCTATCCTAGTTTTAGACACAATCATGACCTGATGGAAAAAGAAGATACATGTATTTGACTTATCTGTTCCATAGTCTTGTTCCAAATGTGATGTTTCTAAATGCTCTATAACTAACTGAATAGAGAAGACATACTTTGTTCTTTCGTATGTAGTCTGTGCTGGCGTATATAATCATGCCATACAAACGCAAAGACTAGTTCAAACAGCGGGCGTACGATAGACTTTGATACGATTTACAACATATTTATATGCATAACCAATGTATTACTTGTTTCAGTGAGTGACAAGTACCATGTTTATCAAGATCAGCTGTTTTTATAATCATAAGTACATGTCATCAG
Organism: Saxidomus purpurata; assembly: GCA_022818135.1. NCBI lineage: Eukaryota > Metazoa > Mollusca > Bivalvia > Venerida > Veneridae > Saxidomus > Saxidomus purpurata. The sequence continues at coordinate 18,057,740 of JAFMSR010000013.1, read as the reverse complement.
AGGTCAATTTCCTCATAAACAATTCTAAAATGGTGCCTTTTGTGTAAACTAGGGAGAAAATTCATAATAAAAAAGCAAATGACGAAAACAGGGAATCGAAGTAAAATAATTGTTGTTTTGGAAATTAACTAAACATTCGCAGAAAGACCGTAAATAAGTTAGTAGGCCCATATTCGTTTTTTGCCGGGGGGGGTATTAGGGTCATGAATGACAGACTGTCGCCCCCCTCCTTGGTCAGAACAAACAGGCCCAAACTACATTTATACACGGACATTCATTGACAAAAACTGAAAATTTGTCTCAAATATAATGGGTTCAGAATATAGAGCACATGTATTGCAAAGACACGCACACACATACACAGGATATTGAAAAGCGAATATGTCTATATATCTTTATAGTGGATATAAAAAGCGACGCCTCCTCCGAGTCAAATACTTGACTCATTTATTAACTCTTTCGCCGGGCGTAGGTTTACGGCGGCCACTGAATGTTTGAAGTATAATCAAGAACAATACCGTACAGGAAGGTGTATATGTTTTATCACTTGAAGTATAAGGGTTGATATTAAACTGTCATTGGAGCCATTCATACTGCTTTGAGACATTTTGTTTTCAAAAGGTAAAGGGCTTGTCATGTACCAGGATGAGAGGTGTCAGGTTTTCAGATGATTACGCCAACCAGCTAAAAGAGGACTAACACGACGTCGTCCTGTATCCGAGTCAACGTTGAACATATGTACGTATGACCTGACCTGCAAGATAAGAATACCAAGGACTGGCAAAGATACATAGTCGGTAAATAGAGTAGTGTTCTCGTGACCACGTTTTTGAATAATATGATGCAATTTTAAAATTGACCGTCAAACATGTTTTATTTGGCATAAAACCACACGACCTGCGAAAAAACGTTTACTACTCTGTTTCGTTGCGTTTAGTACACGGAACAGACGGAACAACACCTGATAATTCTAGAGAGCTGTCTCCGAGTCATTGATAAAAATATTGTATCGCAGTCAATTATTACAGAAAAGCACGACAATCTGTTTAAACTTAAATGGGTTGGAGGGTCTTTCACATGATCATGATATTCAGTAAACTCGGTATACAACGACTCTAGATATAACGAAATTCCGGATATGACGAACATATTTTCTGGACCCGATGTTTTTTTTTCCTTTTTTACTTAATATGAAAAAAAAAGATAACACAAACTCCGGATTTAAAGAATAAAATTAATTCAAATGAACCCAAGGGGTCGCTATACACGGAGTTTACAGTAGATCTTTATAACCCTTCTGTGAAATTCGTCATCGATCCGTAATAAGAAATTGATATTAACGGGCAAGACAGGTACATGTAATTCCCTTCCTTGTACCCTACGTCAGACTACAGCTCCTCAAAGAACAAAGAAATTTCAGCTTTACTGACACCCTAATTCATCTACAGATCAATGAAAATATAAGTCACGTTTTAGTAACTCCTCTACAATCGATATAATCTGACATACCGTCTTACGTACTTGAATTTAATGAAAATATCAAATCATTGAACATTGTCTTGTAACATGCATTACGTGTCGATTTCCGCTGTCATTTAGGGACGTCACTTATATTAGTGGCAATGAGACATCATGTTGGTATAAAGTGCGGCCAGCAGATAAAGAAATTAATTAAAAAATAAATTGAATATCTCTGTTTAAGACAAGAAAGTATAATTATTATTATTATTTTTTTGTTTTTGCCGTGATATAATAATGCGCATATATTACCCGCATCGACATAATATCATCCTCACCTAATGGATCGGGTAATATAAAATGTTCGGGTAATATGTATAATATGTTATTTGAATTTTTGAAGTGGTATATATGGGGATATATTACCAGCCTAGACTTATATTACCCGAGCCGTTAGACGAGGGTAATATTATATCGAGGCAGGTAATATATCCCGATATATCGCTTCAAAAACAAATAACGATTTTATTACCCTTCCCTGTCTTAAATATTGAAAGATTCCGTTTATGTTTTATTTATTTAACGGCTGAATGTAAGCATACCTTCAAATCCCCTTTTGATACCTCAATGTCACTTCGTGACGTCACAAATCAACAAGGACTTATACGTATAGGTTATAGGTCTATATTACAGGAATAAACAAATTTATTGCGAGGGAGCGTTAGCGAACCGATGCAATAAGTTTTTTTATTTCTGTAATATGGACTTATAACCGGCTTACAGTTTGTCCCGCCTACTGACGCTGCGTTGTGTTGATTGACAGCTCTGAAGCACGAGTGTTGCGCGCTATAAATAACGCCAACATCATCGCAATCTCTAAAACGCCCCTTTTACCTGCATTCCAACATGTACTCACATTTTAATCAATATTAGGCGAGAGACAGTCATCCAGTGTATTAAAAAAAAGTGATGTCAGAGTGTGATTTGACGGACTGTACTTTTGATATGTTAAATAGTGATGACGACTTTTACCAAAACTTTATGTTTGGGGATGTTTTAGATCTACCAAATACACAGGACATTAGTGTTACCCAATTACTAACAATAACACACAGCAGCTAAATTGTCGTTCCGACACGGATGCCTCAAATCTTTGTCAGCGTACCCTGCCGGAACTGGATGTAAAACATATACCAGTAGGCTCTACATCTGAATCTCCGTCGGCAAACTTTAACGTAACAGATTGTAAGATTTTTCATGAATTGATTCTATAAACATAAATAAATGAAAGTATTTAATTTTTAAAATACAGTACTAGGCTACTGTAAGTACTAGGCTACTGTAAGTATTTAATTTTTAAAATACAGTACTAGGCTACTGTTGTCCATTCGATATCAGTCTTTGAATGATGTGGGGTTCGTTTTGGGGAGGCTGCGTTTTTGGTACGTGGCATTCCCTGTTTGATATTATTTTTGTTTTTCGTCCGTGCTAAACTGGAAAAGATACAGTTTTTGAATAATGTTTTGCTTTTTTTTTTCCTTTTGAAGTTTATTCAGCATCTTTTGTCAGCGCGGCCATTTTGGGCGGGCAATAAGGCGGAGTTTATCTCTGTGACGTCACAGTCCTACTTATTGGAAAAATAAGTGAAATAATCTTTTTCATATTGCAGATATTGGTCATATGGAGAATACAAATTGCTTTTTTGAATGAAATGGGGGCATTTGATTGGATTGGAAAGTAGGGCAAACTGTAAATTGACGTAGTGTACGCGGCGAACAAGCTCACGTTTAGCATGGGTTATGTCAAGTGTATATTACCGGCTAAAGGCGCTTGCCAGTAAATATCAATATATATTAAAATTTTACGGATCGTTGACCAATCAGAAGATCGCAAATTTCATGGAAGAATAATAAATCCTAATATAACATGTCAAACAACTAAATATAACTAAAATGACTGGCTGCAACATGCATGCATATTTAACCATTAAATGCAGTTGAAGTTGTTTCTAAGCATAGCACATGTTAAAACTTGCAACTCTTATATCAATCTGACTAAAGTTCACGAGCTTCTGAAAGCGTATCGTTTTTGAGGAGATGATTTTAATCAGATTGCTCTTATATAAATAAATCTTAAGTTACATGTAAAATTATGAACCAGCCTGAGTGGTTTATTACTGCGCATCAGAACGACAAAGAGTTGTTTATTACACGATAGTAACGCTGTAAGAGAATGTTATTTAGATTCCAACATGACCAGATATTACCGAGGTGAAAAAATGCAAAGCGTTAGCATTAGCTACGTGTATATTTATTTAACGTCATACGGGACAGTTAGACGGCATTTTTACGGCATATCGTTTCAGGCGTTGTAAATGGCATACTAAAACATTTTTTTCAGTCATGTTAGAATGTTAGTCATGCTTTAAGAATTAACCTCGAAAAGAGTATCTTTATTATGCCTAGATGGTTTGTCCGTCGTCCGTCCGTCTGTGCGTAAACCTTTCCTTGATAACGCTCTACAGGTCGAGATTATCATTTGACTTTGATGAAGCTTTATCCCTGCAACTTATAGATGTTCCTTATTATTTTTAGGTCAGTGGGGCAAATGTCAACGTCACAGTGACCTCCAAACGCAATTCTTTGATACACTGTACAGGTCACGATTTTCAGTCAGCTTTCATTAAACTTGTTCAGAAGGTTTTTTTTTCATATTTAGATGTTCCCTATTGACTTTGGGGTCAGTGGGTCAAAGGTCAAGATCTCAATGACCGAACCTTTAAAAATCTTTTTATCTTAATATTGAGATCTACATCACCTACAGTCTTCAAACGTCATACGATGATTGGTCTTACTGAGTAGATGATCCCTTCTGTTTTTGGTAGGGTCAGTTGGTCAAGGTCATAGTGAACTCCGTAAGATTTTCCTTCATAACATTGCAAAGGATTTTCACAAAAGTTTTGCGGAACAGTTCAGGCAGACCATTAGAGCGAAACTAGCCCGTTTTGTTTTATATATGTTCTCTAGGTGAAAGGCAATGCGGTTAAGTAAATCGCATCATAATGCTTGTCAATTTGTTAACACAACTATTGGGTTAATAACACAGGGAATGCAAGTACATGCATAGTATGATATCTTGATACATTGTACATGTTTATAGTTATTTTGATCACTCTTGCTTTGTCTTTCTGTTTCGGCCAAAAATCATTTTTATTTATTCATTTATTTAGTTATTTATTTAATGCTTATAGACAGATTTACAGTATACAGTACATCAAAGCAACTGATTCCAAAACATCTGCAGCTGTTTCAAGATATATGATGTTTGTGATAATTTACAACTACATTTAAGTGATCCTTGCATGACAGTTTGAATGATTTACCACTGAATATAAAAACTGCTTCATCTGTATACAGTTTAAAAAGATTTAAAGACATTAAAATCTCCTTCATAAGTGACCCCCCCCCACCCCACCCGCCGAAACCGCCGGAGGTCTAATCCCTTAATTGTTTATGACCCATTATAAGATAAGATGCTGTCAGATTAGGGGTATGTAGACTCTAGTCCAACGCCATTTTTTTGACTGTGGTTTGGTTTATCTTATTTCCTTTTTTTTTGTTTTCCCGACCGTGAAATGTTTCATTTTACATATGTTTTTTAGGCGTATTTAGCAATTTTTGATACCTTGAACACATTTTATATGCAGAAAACTTATTCTCACTTTAGAGTATTACGCAAGTTGAAAAGTTTTTTTTGAGGCCCCGATATGGGGTAAGCCCATTTATTTTCCCTGTCATTTTGACTAAATAAGTGTCGAGGAGCATCCCTTACTCACCTTACATAATAGATATATGTACATGTATAAAGTTAGTAAAAAGTTAAAGTAAGTTGAATAGTTTTATTAAAATTAATGCATTTTTCTCAGACTTTAACTTACTTCAACAATTTATTAACATAACTCAACACTTCGAAAGAGAAGATGCATAGCTTTATGGTATTACATTGCCAATGTACTAACTACCATTTATGTTAAATGTGCGTGGATGTTATTGAAAAGCATAAATAAACTAAATAATTTTCAAATAAGAAGTTTTTAACCTTTTTTAACATGTACACAATCATTTATCAACTTCTACCTACTGTAAATGCAGCTATGCAGTAAATGATTATGAAAAACAGAAGCTAGTCTTTCATTGGCTAAGACCCCTACTGTGAATACACAGGTCTGTCTGGACCCCAGTGTCACCATATCTCACTCTTAATGTTGTCTGTATGGGTAATCATTTTTTACACATACATGTAACTATATGCATTGTGAAGCTAATTGTGTTAATTCTGTGTCTGTCTGTGATACACGTCTCACAGTTTCTTGCTGCTGTCTTGTATGGAATGGTATTTAAGTAAATATTCTGTTCATGTAACTGACAACTGTATGCGTCTAAATGACAAGTGTCTAATATGTGCAATTGATTTGTGCCTACTTATAGTTGACTACTGCATAGTGTATGCGTATAATTTTAAGTTGCCTAATGATAATTGACTAGAACGTTAAACTGATAAGTGCATACGTATTAATACTTATTGTCTATGTGTATACGCTATGTGATTACGTGCAATAACACTGGTACCCTTTGAAACCACGAACGAGAAGTCTTGCGAATAATTTTTCTGCCAGTAGTCTAGAGTACCTACCCCTACCATGACGTCGGGTACCAGACTAGTATGACAGACGAAAAAGAAGTGCGTTTGTAAACAGGTATTTATTGTGTTTAATAAATGTATTATAATTCACATTTAACATAACTGATATTAATCTATTCGCTAAGATAAATAGACGCTTATATTTGGACATAATAAACAATTCTTATTATGACAACAGCCACTCTGGTACCCAGAAAGTCCTGTAAATATTCCGTCGTTTTGAGTTATTTTTTGTGTTTGGCACAAACTAAAGGCTTAACGTGCAATTTAGATGTAAGGAGTTATATCTCATACAGGATATACCCGCCGCGCCAAGCAAAAAAGTCCACGTAATCGGAAAATATGATACCCCCCCCCATTAATAGGAGCTTTGGTGTCATCCTCCTGATTAATAGGAGCTTGGATGTACTCCCCCTCACTTAAAGGGGCTGGGTTGTGCTCCCCCTGATTAATATGGGTTGGGGTGTACTCCCCCTCATTAATAGGAGCTGAGATGTGCTCCCCCTGATTAGCAGGGGCTAGGATGTATTTCTCCTGATCGACAGAAGCTTTGGTGTTATCCATCTGATAAATACTAGGCCCGGGGTGAACTTCCGTTTACTGCCGCCCCAGCCTCTGCTACCCCTCTTAAAAACACGTGGGTTAAAATAAATAAAAAAGTCACCCCCCCCCCCCCCCTATCCTAGAGGTTTGGGTGTTCGACGTTAAGTGCCCCAACCTCTGCACCCCTTTCTGACCTTGGGTGTTCCCGGGTGGTACAAGTGGACTTGTCGAATCTGCAATGCATTTCCACAGGGGGTTGCGTTGGCCCCTCAACATGGCCAATGTTGATAAGCCGCTGTCTAAACTTGATTCTCCCGGGGTGTTAAGTCATACCACGACACGGGGGAATCCCCAGTTTTCCCGTGTCTCCAGTCACCCGATCGACCCCCCTTGGGATCTGTTATCTCCCCGTCCCCTCTAAAACTGACATGCCTACGCCTCAACCCCCTGTCTATTTCTTTTAATGAATATATTAATTGGTTATGTTAAATGTGAATTATAATACGAGGAATGTTCAAATATGAATGCATCTAAGCACATAAAAATGTATCCTTGATAGAATTCAATGAAAATTTTATTTTGTCCCCTAAGTATTCACCTCCCCCCCCACGTATGCAACGGTTAGCCAACAATCCGTGAAGGCATTTTTATAGTCTTTTCAGGAATGAAGAACTTTAGTCTTGCAGAAAAAAAAAGGGGGGGGGGGGGGGGGGGGAAACCAGAAATTTCGCAAGTTTGTACATAGATTTGCCTTTAGGTACAAAGCCACCTGACATTGGCAAGACCAGTTGCAGGTCTTCGATTTTTAAAATTTTTTTACTTTAGCCCCCCCCTCTTTGCGGTTCAGCAACCTGAATGTGTTGGAAGAATATGGCATACATTACCTCCTTGACACTCATGATCCGCTTTGCAATGCATGGTCTTTTGCAAGACTTTGTTGCCCATATTTTGTTCTGAATCTTTCGTTTGGGCTAAAAAAAAGTGAACCCATGTCTCGTCACCAGTGACGACATTTGCGAAAGACCGTGCATTGTAATTTGGAAACTATTTAAGCAACATTTTCGCGCATTGCACGCGTGCCTTTTTCTGCTCATCTGTCAACAGATGGGGAATCCATCTAGCACAGATCTTTCTCATTTTCAAATTACGTTTCAGAATTGCATGAGCTGCTCCTAATGAGAGCCAGCCATACTAGCTATTTGCCTGGCGGTGTATCTTGCATCAGCACATGTAGCAACTATTTCTTTCACTCTAGCAACCATCTTGGCAGACGTTGCTGTTTTCGGCCGACGGCCATGTGGTGCATCTTCTGTTGAAACTAACCTACATTTGAATTTCTTAAACCAACGAATAACTGTCGAAAAAGACATTTCATTATGCCCATAAACAGTACATATTTCATCAAAAATGTCTTTACACCCTGTGCCAAGAATACAACGATTCTAAATATAGCTGCACCGCATTTCAACGGCGTACGCTTACCTTCTTCCAACCATTTTTGTATTAGTATACACGAGTAGACACAGCTAAAGTGAACATATTTTAATGGGTGTGGTATAGTCCTCATATGATAACTAGATAGGCGTCATAGGATTAGGTTCAACTTGACAGGAAATCAGGTATAACGGTTATCTCTATACTTGTTATGGAGAATCACAAAATAGTAAGAAATCGCAGAAAATAATAATTGCCTATAAGCTCAATTGGTTAGCGCGTGACATTAATCGTATTTGACGGTTCGGTTCGAATCCAAGTGATTTTTTTTCTAATCTTTTTTTTTCTTTTTCTTCTTTTTTGGATCTTTTTTTTCATTTATTCATGTCTAATATGTAAACCTTTCGTCAATACAGAACTCGTTTTGCCGATTTTGTATGTAGATATTTCATACCCTATACAAATGTATGAATTAATTTTAATGCTTGCTCCATTCCTATTTCTGTAGAACTTTACGAGAACGATGTTATATTTCCATGAAATGGGTTAACTCTTGAATATCAAAGAATTTAAACGGGATTTAGAAAAAAGACAAAAGAAAAAGAAACTAAATTCTGGGATTCGAACACGACCTTGTCTAAAATGATGCCGTTCACTGCCGTTACCATAACCATGCTAGTTTTATATCTATGTAAAACTCTTATTGTATTGACAAACTGTCTTACCTTTTTGGTGTTTTCAAACCACAACTAAACACAGTACCACACTATCAATGTAAAGCTTACTTGTTTATCTACCCAATAATTTTGACTTCCTCCTGATTTTCGCATTATTGGGGGCGAGATAACGTTCTACATGCATTCATATTTGAACAATCCTCGTACATTTACTAAAAACAATAGATACCTGTTTACAAACGCACTTCAATTTCGTCTGTCATACTAGTCTTGTACCCGGCGTAATGGTAGGGGTAGGTACTTCAGACTATTGACATACCAATGGCAGAAGAGTTATTTGCAAGAGTTCTCGTTCGTGGTTCCAAAGGGTACCAGTTTTATTGGTGCCCGTTTTGGTTAATTAATGCAGTCACAGGTTATTAGTATTATTGGTTTCCTTTCTTTTTTATTCTTACAAGTCCATTCATTTAACTGCATTCGTCTATATGCTTACTGCAGCAGCTATTTATTATGTATAATACATACACAAACACAGTAGTCAACGAAAGTAAATACTTTACATTTTCACGTAATCACATAGCGTACACACATAGACACAAAGTGTTAATACGTATGCACTTACCAATTTAACGTAGGCAATTCTCATTAAGCAAAGAATGGAAGGCAACTAAAAACATAAATCAATTGAATATAGGCACTTGTCATTTAGAGGAATACAGTTGTCAGTTACATGCACAGAATATTTACTTAAATATAGGCATTCGTCATTTAGACGAAATTCAATACAGTTGTCAGTTACATGAACAGAATATTTACCTAAATACTCTTCCATAGTCTTGCATTATGTTTTTTTAATTAATGTTTGAAGGCTTTATTGAAAATAAGTCAGTCATCATAGAGTTTGATATGTCATGTTGGTTGCTTTATGAATAACCTTGGTTTAATAAAGATATGACTATTCTATTTTTATATAATGTAATTCAACTAATACATGTGTTTAAAAGGTCAGTTACACAATTTGTATGTAGGGTATTATGTTTGTTAGTACTTTACACTGAGCAGTAACACTGGTTCAGATGTTTTGTTCAGTTACACTGGGTCAGATGATTTGAGTAATTCTCAACGATGAAACCTTATCGCCGGTCCTCTATAAAACGGAACAGAGTTCTTGTTGTTTTTTATCTTTAAGCATTCGATAATGGAAATCAGTAGCTTTTCGCATGCCTTGCTGTGCATCTACCGGTAAAGAGTACAGGTTTTGGCACAGCGATACTGATATGACCTGAGATAAGCTGTGTCATGGACTTTTGAAATTTCCTTAGTTAGGAGTGTCGTGGATCTTTCCGTTCTTAACAATTCTTAACCACTGTCACATTTGGTGTGTGAAATAAGTGATCGTTTAAAGCCACATTTTATCATGATTTCTAAACCGTTTTGAGAACGCTGCTGCATTATCTAATTCTAAATTAGTCGAATTGGAAAAATGGTCAGACATGAGCGAGAAACATTTACCAAAACCGCTTGTGTCTTTGGACAATTCAAGATCTAGGATAAACCATATTCTACTGTTTACAAGAGGACTGTCAGTTTTAAGGGTTTTTTGCACTTCCGGAAATTTACATTTGTTATATTTCATGTCATAACTAAAATTGAAAAAAAAACTATTATGCTTAATAACTACACGATATGATATTTAGGTGCAAAAAGATGATATTTTTAGAATGCCAAAATGGGTTTAGAAGTCCAAAAATGTCATTTCTCAAAATCGTATTATGATATTTACTAAACAGTTCAATCTTTAGTATATCTAATTTGTAAGGATATAACAACACAGGTCATAACGGAAGTTCCTGTTCAAGTTCTTTATTAACTTGCATCGAAAAGCCGAGCTTTTTGTCTTTAATAACACATTCAGTTTTTATTGAATTTCTTTCTTATAGGCTACACAAACCATTTTGCTTTGCGTTAAAAAAAAAAGCTTTCATAACCAGTCTTAAAGGGGGCAATATCTAAACCCTGGTTTTCTTTATTGAAAATTTTTGCAACTTCCGAAAAGTTTATAAGGTGGGTGGGGCATTTGTGTATTTTTTCAAATGTAAAAATACAACTACCTAATCGTCCTAAAGATGTTTCAACAATTGAAAATTGATAATGAAAAAGATCAATATATGCATTTACGATATCCTAACTCTAGGCACAAACAGTATGCAGACATAAAGGATGCCACCAAAGAGTTTTTTTTTTTGAGAATAGCCAAAATAAATAGTTTAAGGATTATCAATTGAAATGAGCTAATGTTTTACAGGAGGCAAAAATGTGTTAATGATGATATTGAAATTTAATTCAAAACTTTATTAACAAGAATCCCTTTGAATTGCAAGGATTTAACAACATTCATTCATAACAAGTTCTAACTGTACATCACAATAACTACTTTACTTTACAGACCTATGTCAAGTCATAATAAAGTAAACTCGTCTTAATCAAAAAAAAACATTTCCGCTGGCTCAGTTTCGTTATTGAACGGCAATAAGCCTTCTTTGCTTTAATATGCCCGACACTGCCTTCTATTAACGTTTTCGCTTTATTTATAACAACGGTGTAACCGTAATATCCTTTAGCAAAAACATATGAAAATAGCCTTATTATTCCTGTTTATTTTCATTGAATTTAAAAGTTCTGTTAGACTAATTTACATTAAAATTTGAAAAATATATCAGTGTGATTTTATCTTGTAAGTTTGTTGTTGTAATTTTAAGTTGCATGTACTTTTTAAGGAGTTCAGTTGATGATAAGGTTTTATTTACTTATCTTTTCCTGAAGTTTGTCGTCCTAAAGAATGACATATTACATAATGTAGAACGATTACGTAAGTTTAACTTTTTTGAACTTAAATGCGTCCATGATATATTTATCGTTCCAAATACTCGATACCTCCTAATTCGCTAGATAATTCTGCATTTAGCACCTTGTTTTGATGATATATCAATAAAGATTAATATTGCCAAAAAGTAAAGTCATCGACCCGTCATCATTTTTCCAGAAATATAAAAAACGGGGTCAATAAAATATCACGTCGCAGCAAAAATTATGTCCGAAGAGAAACTATTGAACATTTGTCCATGAATGCAAGAACCTGTCTTATATTGATAATTTACCAAATGTGATTTAACGCGTCACCTGCGACTGAGTGAATCAATTAGAAAACCAAACTAAAGAAACACACGTAAGGGCAATCAGTTGCTCATTTTTGTTATGCAAACTGCTCATGGTGTTTCACATATCTATCGGCTTCTTATTCACTGCACATGTTCTGCTGCTAAGAGTAGATAAAGTTATGTTTGTAAACTCATCATAATGAATATTTATCTGTCATGTATTGATAACAATGTATAAATATGCATAGTTCGGACCCTGAAGTATGGTTTGGTGCAAGTACATTTTGTATATGTAAAAGGCCCCGTTTGTTGTAATGTATTTTATATCTTTTTCGTTTCGGATTTCGGACTGGGATTCGATCACCAAATTATGACCTTTTGATCACTATAACATCACAATAATATCTTTTTAACCAGTAATTCGGGTCAAAATTCGGTATATAATTACAAAATGTATATGAAAACAAAAGCCGAATCCAAAACGAATAATTTCCGTATCAATTCACTTTTGATTCAGTTCGGTGAATTATTAATAAATTATAAATGTGAATTGGCCCTTATACTTTTTTCAAATATGAAAATTGTAAATAAATGTGATATGACTGTCCAAGTTTAGCGGCAGAAATGTACTACTTTTTTAAGGCATTTCCAGTCGCTTACCGAAATGTATAAAAGACCGTACCCGTTATTACAAAACAAGTAGGCCATAACCTGCAGCTAAGGGTAGTCCCCTATACCAACAAGTTTTATTGCATTTTATACATTCATACTTTCATACTAACTCACATATTGAAACCTTCGCTATGCTTTTATAAATTTTAAGATATATTTCTATCTCACTGTCTGTCAGTACTTTACAGGAGATGAACGTTCATCCAAAAAGTTAGGTCGTAGCAGTTACTACGTTTTCAACACTGTTGCTTTTTGAAAAGGTTATGCTGAATAATTTGAATGGTAACGGAGAAGCACTGTGATCAAAGTGTGGTTTTCATAAAAGATATCTTAAGCTGAGCCTCGTGTCAAATCATTTCGAATGTGTACATGTACATGTCGTTTTGTTTTCATGCCGTTCCATGTTCAAAATGGATTTTCTGTTACAAAATACCAACATTAACACTACCAGAATCTTTTCAACACTATGCTCCAAAAGTCTCTGCAAGTACTTTTTATAATTTATACCAACACAATAACCTACCAGTACGTTGAGGGCTCTGGATTTTTAAACCGAGGTCATTATGTTGTAAGATTATAGAAATTAAACGAAGATGCATGATGGATGCACGATTCACGGTGTATGACGTAAAACGATAAGATAACGTTTGACATTCTCTTAATATAAAAGTCTTTTGAGAAAGCAATTGCTTTGTAGTCAGCAAATTTGCCTTTGCGGAAATGTAAGTAACTCTATGTTTGAAATATTGTAAGTTCTTGAATTTATTTCGTGCAAAAGAGGCATAATTACATCTAGAATATTAGTGTAATATTATTTCATTTGTATTCTCTTTGAAAATTATGCTGTAATAAATATATAATAAACATAATAATAATATGGATGCTTTATCTGATTAATTTGATAAGCGAAATTAATTCAATCCAAGTTTTAGACATTTTAAGAAAATTTTAAATTAAAAAAAAAAAAAAAAAAAAATTAAAAAAAAAAAAAAAAAAAAAAAAAAAAAATTTTTTTTTAATTTGTAAACATTATCAACATTATTTAATTTGTAAACATTATCACATTATTTTTCTGCAGTATTTTGCTCGCTTTTGACCGAAAGTTGGTAACCGCCAATGAAATGACAAGTGTAATGTAATACAGCTTTTGGGTTGAAATATTTACTCTGTAAGGCATATTATAATTGGTCGTTACTGCATGAAAAAGGTCAATGAAAACTACTCCGTGTTCAGTCTTTCAAGAATGTTTTTTTTATCCTGTTACTTGCAGCATTATCGGCCCGATAACAGGGTGCCGGATAATTTTTTTGATATTCGGCAGTTGACGGACTACTTAATGGAAAGAAAAATAATTGTGTGTCTTGTTTTCCACTTAAGAGCAAAGCTATACACTAGCCTAGTATGAAATTTTGTATTATTTGCAGTCACATAATAAATAATTTCCGTTAAACTGGTCCCATTTCGATTTTAAATTACGTCATCAGTTCAAGTCTACGTCACCGAGGCAGTAATGTTTTGGTAGCCATTATTTGTACCTAGTGTATTGAATTGAAAGATTTCACAGTTGCAATTTATTTCTTCGGCTAATTCATTTGACACAAATAAGGATAAACAGCGTTTTATTAGGGAAGGACCACTTTATGTTAGTAAGACAATTGAAATCGTGCATAAACAGGATAGAAAAGGACATTTGTTTTCAGATTTTCCTCTGATCTGGCGGTATTTTATTTCGTCATTCCAGAGGCTGAATTTGTACATGAATGCCCGGAACCAGCTAGTTGCGAAAGGAAAACTATTATTTCAAGATTACTTATAGTGTCAGCGACGTGTTTTCTTAAAAAATCTGGAATTCAATCTTCATGGAAAAGGGGCTTGATCGACTGAAATTAGATCTTATGTTCGTAACCCGTTTGTCATGGAGAAGTAGGTGTTAATGGTTTTAAGGTCTTTGAATTTGAATTATTTTTCCAAAAAAAAAAACGTGTGCAGTGCTTGCAAAAGTCGTTGAGAAAACCAGAACGGTTGCTCGGCGGCCATTTTGTTTTGAACGTAAATAAAGTTTACACAATCAGAAACGGCAAAAATGATGAGGCTCCACTTGGTGTAAACGGTCTCATATACAGAGGTTCTTGACCAATCAGAATCTATCAAATTTACCTGCGGTATAATGATTAACATGACATAGTTCTTCGTTATGCACATTATTCTGACATAAATAAAATTTGAAATGAGAACTACTTTTTGTCTGCGTGTGTCCAGTCCGCATATTGTTTACTTATGTTAAAGCTAGTTTCACAATAAAACCAGACATTTCAAAGTGCGTTTTCAATGTAAGAAAGAATGACAAGATAAATAGAATAATAGTTTGGGAGCGTGGATGGAGAGAAAGTTTATCTGTCTCGGCTCCGGAATTCTTCGAGTTCGCCTTCGGCTCACCCGATAAATTCCTCTCCTTGCCGATAAATTCCATCCACGCTACAACCTATTTTTCTCTATTAAATTTAGTACGTGAATAGTTATCCATACGTATATTGGCATGCCTGCTTGAAAGTAAACGCTTAGTCAAATTATGTTCTTCATTCTTGCTGTATACATGTACATTAATTTGTAAGCTAGACAAATCAACTGAAAATACTGTCTTACCATATGTAAATAATACTTACTAAATGAACTTGAACACGAAGTGACAGTTTTATTATTCTACGACATAAAAATATAACGCAGAAACAAAAATATAAGTATTTGTGTTGAATTTTATTAGAAACCATCGTGAAAGAGTGGTATTATCTCATTTGTTTTCATGTTATTATAAATCAAAAGGAGAATTATGCAATGCCTTTGTCGCGAGCAGTTGAAATGTTTACCTATTCGTTTAAATATAGTTGTTAAGTAGATCTAGAATATATTTGCAATAGATATGCAGAGACAGAGTGTTTTCCTACATTTTGGTGATACTTGTGACACCTAGATGTCGAATACATTATAGATAGTTTTCATTACCTAATTACCTGTAGACACTGGCTTCCTGCGACTCATACAGATGTTTTATGATAGTCTGAAAGAAATGATATAATAATAACACGTTTTAGGTGAACCTGTGAAGTATTATAAATTATTGAATGGTTAATTATAGGTTATGGGTCTTTATTACAGGAATAAGCAAATTTATTGCGAAGGAGCGTCAGCGAACCGAAGCAATGAGTTTGTTAATTCCTGTAGTATGGACTTATAACCGGCTTACAGTTTGTCCAATCTACAGACAATATTTGTATTGAAATATATATAGAGCTTAGCTCTGTGATGCACAGTCTCATTTATTGGATAAATAAGTGACACAATTATTTTCGTAATTGAGGTATTTGAGTCAATACGGAGAATGCATTTTGTTTTTTGATGAAATGAGGACATTTGATTTGATCGGAAAGTAGGACAAACTGTTAGTAGCAAGAACTTTTCGATAAAGGACGATTTACCCACGTTGACTCAGAAAATTGTTCAGTACACAAGCAACGATATTTATTAGAATTAGAAGGATAAGTCAAAGATATGACTAACTAGTTCGTACCTTGCAAGTGTCAAGAGGGCAAGAAAATTCTGCACTGGAATCTAGTTATTCCTTGAAATAAGAAAAGCAACTGTGAAATAAAAAGGCAGGGAAATTCTTCATATAAACACACAGAGAAATAACTTCTAATCGGGAATTGATTATTTTGGTGATAATTGTGATGTCTTGATCTTTGAATAAAAACAAAAATCATGTAAAAGTAGGTCCAACGTGTTTCAACTAGGCATTTGAAATACATATAAAAACCTCACTTTGCAAATATTTATAATATTTTAAAAATAATTAAGCACGATATTTCCCCTTTTGATAAATGAAACAAAAGGTGAAGGGTTGAAGGGTTTGCTTATACTGGCATCATCAAAGGAAATAACAAAATTAGTGAAACATAATTTATTCCTTATCTTGTTTTTCATTTAACTAAAACTTTATTAAAACAATTGAATAAATTCCGGCAAATATCTAACGTGATACATGTATTTCCTGTCTAAGTCTAAACGAACCTACACAAAACATTAAGATCAATGACCTTGAACGTATAAGCAACTCGAAAAAAGGTACTGCTATTAATGTTACTTTTGATCAAGTATTACTAACTGAACAACTTGCCCATTAGTTACGGTAATGAAATGTGAATGGGAGCAACTAAACTGGAATTTGGGCTTGAACAAAATTTATGAAAGGTTCGTATCAACACCAAAAAATATTTCAATGGAGAATTATTCTCGATGTTATTGATTTATGCTAAATAGACTCAAACTTCTGATCTATGAATGCAAAAAGAAAAACAAACTGGACGTTCTTAGAAATGTTTTACATTTAGCTTAGCTAGATGAACGGTTCATTTTCAATTTTGCATTGGGTTCATTTTACTCTAAAAGAACAACTTAATTTTTACGTTTTTTAAAAAAAAACTTGTTAATGTACAAACGTCATAGACGTTTCGAAAATAGAACAACATGTTGCAGAGATTCAAAACGATATAAATCTTGAAATGAAGAAAGTATTTAAACGCATACAAGTCTTTTCAAGACGAATGTGGTATATGTACATTTCACATTTCAATTGTTTGTCGGGCCTTTTTTCCCTTTCGTGCAAGACATTGATTACATGTAATGTATAAAGTTATGACATTGTTTTATTATGCATTTTTGACGAATAATTGAAACCCAAAAATATATTTCAAACTCTTTACGAAGGGGGGCATAACAAACATTGAAATAATGCTTGAAAGTCTTGCAATAAAGGTCTTAAATCCATGCCACCTTAAGGCAGTCAGGGGTTTATAAAGTTTTTTTTTTCAACATGTTTCATTTGTTCGGTACATTTTAAGTAAACAATCCTACAACAATTACTAACTAAAAGAAAGAAAATAAACTAAACATAATCATACGTGTCAAGGTCAATAATAGCTCAGTTCGCTTTCTTTCGTGTTTTTCTTTTCATTTGCATAAAAAAAACAACGCAATATAACTTATAAAAAGTAATTCAGATAATTCCGTATCTGATTTCGTTTGATTTTTTACCATAACACAGTTACAAACACGTTGGGTTGGGGGGATCCATTCAATTATTTTTAGCTAAAACAATGACATAACATCTGTACTTTGAATACTATTTACTTTTTACTGTCTGCTTTCAGTCCTTCGGTAGACATTCAGCATGAAGGTTGCTATATGCTTATTGGTACTATTGCCTTTGGCGTTGAGTGCCACTCTGACTGCTGAGGAAGAGGAAATTTACAGAAGGTTCATTTTTGGACATCTTCAGTTGCCTTCAGGTGATAATTATTTTATATGAACGATTCACTCCACTTCTATACGGCACAAACCACTGTTTCTTCAGATTTCGACAATTTTTATTATTTTCTACCACAATATTCATTGAGTCAGCAAGGAAGTATATATATAGCTGTTGTTTTTTGCCTTACAACAGTTTTGAGGTAACGGCAATGATACACACATCCAATAAATAGCAATCATACCAAGACTTGTCTTAAATCGTATCAACATTCTAGATTTGCAAAAACACATCGCCTCATTGTTGTAGATTTTGCAATATCTTAAGTGTCTCTTTATTAGATAACATTAAAAATGACGTAATAACTAATCAATCATAAAACAATGCATTACTTTTACAGCACACGAATTGGGACAGAAGATCATTTCTTTGTTAGGATCAGACACATCGGAGGCAGCATGTGAGAAAGCATGCCCTATTGCACTTAATGCACTGGTTCCCGGTGCAGCCCTGGTTGGAGGGGCTTTGTGCGGACCAGCTTGTCATTGGTATGTCTCCCTCTCTATATTTAGCATATACGACTGGAAGTTATCATAAAATCAAAATTTATCCTGGTTGGAGTTAAATATTTGCTCACCAGTTTGTCATTGGTATGTTGCACTCAGACTAGTATATAGAATACACTACTGCATAATTTTCATTTTCTTTACTTGAACCTCTGTTATTTCTATTTGTACAATTTAAAGGACATAAATCGTTTTGATTAAGATTTACATCATCAAACCATGTTTGTAAAAACTTCATATATTCTTTTTTGTAGAATTTGTCGCTCAGTGACCTTAATGGTTAACCCTGATAGAGCATTTTAATATTAATAAATATGCCATTGTAAAAGGTGATTAAATAATACCGGTATGCTACATCTACTGTAATATGCCTGTTTGATGCGAGACATTGGCTCCTTGTAACGTTAAGATCATAGTTTGTACTATTAGTATTTTGATATATTTAGAATAGGACATGTATATGACACACTATTTTTGAGGTTAATATATAGCTTTGCTAACCTGTAAATGACGATATTGACCGAGAACGAAGTCTACAATTATCATATCCTATACCTTATAGAAATGTATCATATACTTGAAAAAATAATGAAAACAATGTATTAACCCATATAAAGGTATGCGTACTCTCCAGAAAGAAGTAATAAGGCCAATCACATTATGCTTTACTTTTCAGGGTACAAAGTCAAGTCCAGGGATAAAGCTTAATTCTTTGCCAAGTGTGTAACTACAGTAGAAAATACAATAACCTTTAATTAAAAGTGTGGATTGTTTTTTATTTTCCAAAAACATGTAGTTGCCTTGCTTTCATACGTGCATCAGTGTTAAGATAATTTTATACAGAAATGACAGTCGCCATACTCTAGGATTAAACTATACTTCTTAGTAAAAAGGTAAAATATCTTACCTGCATTCTGCGTGGTACATGTGTTAGCTCACCCTAGCATGAAGGGCTTAAAGATAAGCTATTGTGGTTAGTGGTTGCCCGGCATCCATCGTCAAGTAGGCGTCTACGCCAATGTTTTGCTTAAAATGACTTGTCCTCCTAAACTTCTAATAAAAAATGAAGCCAATAATTTCGATCAAACCTCACAGGAATGTAAGATTGCCGTTGCAATAGAAAGGAGCAGCTTTCAAAAGTGTTTTCTCAAAATCCAAAGAGGTTAGATATTTAGGATGTAGCATTGTCCGGTGGACCACAACTACGAGTGTTTAAATCATGACACCTGGGGGTACTTTACATTACAGAGGTTTCTGTTGGAACACTTTTTAAATATATTCTGAAACCCTAAGGCCTAGCGCTAACAAAAATGTACATGTAGCATTATCTAGTTATCATCTACCAAGGTCTTTCAAATCATGACCACCGGGTCAAAACTAAACCCGGATACTTGATTTTACATATACTTGGATCAGGAAAACAATCTGCTTGACTTACAAAAAATGTAACTTCGTAAAAAGTTTTCACACTATCAAAATATGTGTAAATATTTATACCAAATTCTAAAATATAAATTGAAGTTCTTCAGAAAAGCATGTTGTTCTTTTAAACCAATATTTAAGTTTGACCTTTTAGTTTTGAAAAATACATTTCATTTAATATACGGAGTTTTGTGTATCTACACTACAAAACAAATAGTTTAAGGTTTAATGAAATAACGTGTTGTATGTAGGTGCAATCCGCATAGTGCCGTTATTTGCACGAGTGCATTAAACTTGTCCATAAACTATTTGTGCATACACATGCCGTAAATTGCGTCGCTTTTGATTGTGTCGTATACTATTACGTCATGTACAATTCGCGTATATGAGTTTGTCTTCAAAAATGTCATATTTAATCAGTTTATTCGCTTACACAAATGTATATCATCTAAATGTCATTATCAAAGAAATGTGATGCAGAAGTCGGGCTGACTCTCGTCGCGTTCGGATTATTCACGTGCTCTGCACTCGTACAAAGTATGACCTTACGCTCGACTCGAGCAAATCGGACATGTTTAATCTCACGACTGTCAAATCTGGTATATTTTGTAAATACCTTGGAATACACATTTGAATGACATTAAACCAACAATTGACAACGCGCCCTTCAACAGCCAGGTGCCACACCTTATTAACGAAAAAGAATGCCAAAGCTTAGCATCATAAGTATAAACACTATATATCAATACTGTATCAAGGCTGATGACATTGACACATGATATAATATGATACATGTACATACTAGTGTGTGTCATTAGACATAAGATAAAAATATGAAACACCGTTTTGTATAACATTTTACCCATTTTTTTTCATCTATGAAACTCAGTTTTTATTGATAGAAAATACTGCTCTTCCAAGGGTATACGAGTACATCTGGTAACAAATATACTAAGGCTCAAAAAGAACGTCTACGTTAGGCAAACAAAATTTCTAGGGCATAAAACTGATACACCCTGTTTCTTTTAAGCATCTCCTACGGATCATCAATTAAATTATAGAAGTGCAGCAAAACAACTGATTCATAGGCAGAAACAAAAATAATCATTGAAAGCCGCCTTCTGCTGGAGTAAAAATCAAACAATGGTGTAAATCCTATCCTGAACTCATAAAATAATTTGAATGGTAACGAAGAAGCGCTAATCAACAAAATGGTTTTCATGAAAGCAGCCTTATGATGAACTTCGAGTAAAATAAGATAAGCAAATTAACAATTTTTGGAGTTCGCGGGTTCGAGCCCCACTGGGGTCACGACCGTACTTCCTCATATGACACTAGACTACTACTGATTTTTTCCAGGAAGCGGGAAACGAAAGTGACTCGATAAGCTACAAGCTTTCTTCACAATCGAGCTAAAAATTAATTAGTATAAACCAAACTAAAATAAATTAGTAACAACTATAAACTAACAATTTTCGCGCACGACAAACGGAGAATTTACTGTCCATTTATTGCACATAACTAATAAAGAATTTTAAAGTGCTGTGAGCTATGTGAAAGTAGCCATTTGGAAATGTAAATTAAAACTCTTAAAAACTTGAAAATGTTTGAGTAACAACTGTTGGTGTTGGTAGTGCAGCATTTTCCTGCACTTTCCGAACATGTCCCAGGATAAGTGTTGGTTTCAGTTTAATATCAATCATGTATAATTTCACCGAATGGGCACCAACAGTTATACTCGTGAAACAACTATATCTGATGTTCACGATTTAAATTAACGTGATTTTTCTATTTATTTTATGTTTAAAACTCATGAGATTTTATAATGAAATGTCGAAAACCGCGAGAAACGTCATTAGAAAGCATGGCAAACATGATGTCATTTTAACAGCGTCATCGTCGTTTGGTTTCCGGCATTCGTTACGATCAGTATGCTTTTTGACGTCAATCCGGTCGGAGGATTTTGATATTTTCCCTGCTTTTAAATAGTGAAATATCAATTTTATTTCACTGAAAAGCATCAAAATAAAATATTAAATCATTTTGCTTATTGTAATAATGGTAGAATAATCTATGTGACTGAAACTATATTTCACTTTAAATGTTGATTTTTGAATTTATGAAAATGTATTATATATCGTTTTGTTTTCATTCCGTTCTATGTTCAAAATGGATTTTCTGTTACAAATTGCAAGCATTCAAACCACCAGAACAGTTGCAACGTCCCTGCTGATACAATTCATAATTTATGCCAACACAAAATAATGCTACCGGTGCATTGAGTGCTCTGGAATTTTAAACCAAGATTAAAACGAAAGTGCACGATTTCAATGTAAAACGATACGGCATAAGCGATAACCTTTGACATTATCTTGCTATATAAGTGAATGCAATTGCTTTAGCATCAGCACATGTGCCTTTGCAGAAATGTAAGTAAGCCAAAAGTTTTGAAATAGTTTATGTTCTTGTGTTCATTAAGTGCAGAATAAGCATACTTACATCTAAAATATTCGAGTAATGTTTGTTCCATTTTTTTCTCTTTGAAAATAATGGATGCTTTATATAAGAGAATTCAAATTCATCATATTTTTTAATGTGTTTCATTCGTTCGGTACAATTTAAAGACACTTGAACAGGAATGTGGGGTATGCACCACAGCGATCCAGTCAGTCATGCGAATTCACAGCGAATTCACAGCAGGGGTCAATGGTCACTGGTAGACGAGCTTCTGTTTATCATATTCAGCTACTGTATAACTCCTTTACATTATGTACAGATAATGTAGGAAAAGGATGTTAGTTATACATAAATTGTAAGACCTTTATAAGATGTTATTATTTCATTTTATCAGTTACCTTTTAGGTATGTAATTTCCCAATCAAATTAGATTATAAATAAATCAACACTTACAGTTGTTATATCAAAATAATTTTCTAGTATGACAGAAACTTAAATTATTTTTTTTCTCTTTAAATTACTCTTACAGCAAACCAATTATCACTAAGATTAAATGTTACACTTGATGCATAAAAAAAATTTTAGTTTTGGCGTATTTTACAGCTAGAAGAAGGGTTCATTTACACTTTTAATTTACAAAGAAATAAATACAGTCAGAAGGATTCTATATAAATTAAAAATGCATTCAGGCCACACCACAGTAAGGCGCATTACTTGAGCATACTAACATTCTCTATAATTGTAACTTTAAAATCACAGATATACTGCATTTATTTAAAAATATTTTTCATATCCTGCAATAAAAGTAAAATGTCATAATTATATAAAACTGTTTGTATAAACAACAGGAAATAAGTTATAAAACAATTATCTGTACAAATCAATAAAATTTATGGTCCTACTATTGTACTACATGTCAGGTCTACAGACACATTGCTGGACCTAATCAGACAGGAATATAACTGATAAGGGGCAATAAAACGATTAACATATTTGACCACCTGCGGTTGGGGGAGGGGGAGGGGGGAGTGGGGGGGAGGGTCACTTATGAAGAAGATTTTAATTGTCTTTAAGCAAACAATCCTACAACAACTACTAAATAAAAGAAAGAAAATGAACAAAACATAATTATACGCGTCAAGTCAATAACAGCTCAGACGCTTTCTTTCGTTTTTCTTTATCTGCATAAAAATACAAAATCACAACATTAGTAATAAAAAGGAAATTCAGATAATTACGTATCTGATTTTATTTGATTTTTGACCATAACACTGATACACACACGTTGGGGTAGGGGGATGGGTGGGGTATCCATTAATTTAAATCATTTTAAGCACACAAAAACATAATATCTGTGCTTTGAATACTATTTACTTGTTACGGTTTTCGCTTTCAGCACTCCAGCATACATTCAACATGAAGATTGCAATTTGCCTGTTGGTACTTCTGCCTTTGGCGTTGAGTGCCACTCTGACTGCTGAGGAAGAGGAAATTTACAGAAGGTTCATTTTTGGACATCTTCAATTGCCTTCAGGTGAGGATCATTTTATATGAACGTTTCACTCCACTTGTATACGGTAAGAAACCACTGTTTCCTCAGATTTTGACAATGTTTATCATTTTCTACCACAACATTCACTTGAAGACCACGAGTCAGCAAGGAAGTCTATATATAGCGGTTGCTTTTTGCTTTACAAGAGTTTTGAGGTAACGGCAATGATACACATATCCAATAGATAGCAATAATATCAAGACTTGTCTCAAATCGTATCAACATTCTAGATTTGCAAAATCACATCGCTTCATTGTTATAGATTTTACAATATCTTAAGTGTATCTTTGTTAAATAACATTAAAATGAAGTTATAACTATTTAACTAACAAAGCAATGTATTACTTTTACAGCACACGAATTGGGACAGAAAATCCTTGATTTGTTAGGATCAGACACATCGGAGGCAGCATGTGAGACAGCATGCCCTGTTGCACTTAATGCGCTGGTTCCCGGTGCAGGCCTGGTTGGAGGGGCTCTGTGCTCACCAGCTTGTCATTGGTATGTCTCCCTCTATATATTTAGCATATACGATTGGAAGTTATCATAAAATCAAAATTCAGCCTGGTTTGAGATAAATATTTGCTCACCAGCTTGCCATTGGTATGTTGCACTCTTACTAGTATATAGAATACACAACTGCATACTTTTTATTAACTTGAACCTCTGTTATTTCTATTTGTACAATTCAAAGTACGTAAACCGCTCTTGATTTAGATTTACATCAGCAATTCATGTTTGTAAAAATTTCATATATTCTTTTTATGTAGAATTTGTCGCTCAGTGACGATAAAGCATTTGAATATTAATGCCATTGTAAAAGGTGATTGAATAATACCGGTATGCTACTACTTGCATGACACTGTTATATGCCTGTTTGCTGCGATACATCGATTCCTTGTCATGTTTAGATATTAGTTTGTACTATAAGTATTTTGATATATTTAGAATAGGACATGTATATGACACACTATTTCTGAGGCCAATATATAGCTTTGCTAACCTGTAAATGACGATATTTACCGAGGACGAAGTATGCAATTATCATATCTTCTACCTTATAGAAATGTTCCATATACATGAAAAAATAATGAAAACAATGTTTTAACAAATTTTAATGTATGTGTAGTCCCCAGAAATAAGTAATGAGGCCAATCACATTATATTTTACTTTTCAGGGTACAAGGTCAAGTCCAGGGATAAAGCTCAATTCTTTGTCAAGTGTAAAATTTCAGTAGAAATTTAATTAAAAGTGTGGATTGTTTTTCATATTCCAATAACATGAAGTTGCTTTGCTTTCATACGTTTATCAATGCTAAGATAAATATATACATGAATGACAGTCACTATACTGTAGGACTATATAAAATTCTTAGTAAAAAGGTAAAATATCTCTCCTGCATTCTGCTTGGTACATGTGTTAGCTCATACATGTGTTAGCTAACCCGAGCGCGAAGTGCTGATATAAGCTATTGTGGTCAGTGGTTGCCCGGCATTCATCGTCGCGAAGGCGTCTGCGTCAATGTTTTGCTAAAAAACTGAAACTGAAACTGTTTAATTTGATGAAACGCCTAATTCTACACAAAGTATATTCACTGGCGTTGTACGAAAGAAATACATGTATAAATATTTATAACACATAAAAACCTGAACACAGTTATTACATGAGTTAAATTATAAATCGACAACAACATTTTCTGTCAATACATCAAACGTTTAAAACCATGATTCAAATTTTCTAAAATACAGTGTTTTCAGATGTTTCTTGAAAGTGTCTACAGTGTCAGAGTTTCTCAGAGCCACTGGTAAACTGTTCCATAATTGCGGTCCAATAGTTTTAAAACTCCTGTCACTAAATGTTTTATGTTTGTTATAAGGTACATCATAACAACCAGTAACGTCTGATGATCTTAATCTACGTATTGGTACCTTTTCAGTTAACAATTCTGTTAAATAAGCGGGGGTATGGCCTTTTGAACAGTTATACATGGTAGTAAGAATTTTGAATTCGATTCTGGCCTTGAAGGGAAGCCAGTGAAGTTGGTACAGTGCTTGTTTTGAACTATCATACTTGCTAAGTCTTAAAACAAGTTTTGCGCACATGTTTTGCACTCTTTGCATTTTTTTGATGTCACACTTTGGAACCCCATATAGAATTCCGTTACAGTAAAAACGACTTGTTCTTCTTAACTCTTAATTCTTAATTTGTTCTATAAAATATGAAGCCAATAATTTCGATCAAACCTCACAGGAATTTAATCTAGTTGTCATTGCAATAGAAAGGAACAGCTTTCAAAATTGTTTTCTCAAAATCAAAAGAGGTTAGATATTTAGAATGTAGCATTGTGCAGTGGACCATACCTACGATTGTTTAAATCATGACACCTGGATCAAAATTGATCCAGGGGCTACTCCCTGGGGCTACTTTACATAACAGAGGCTTCTGTTGGAATTTTTTTATAAATATATTCTGAAACCACTAGGCCTAGAGCTAAGATATTTGTAGCATTATCTAGTAGACATCTACCAATGTCTTTCAAATCATGAACAACGGGTCAACACTAACCCCGGAAACTTGATTTTACATATACTTGGATCAGAAAACTTCAAAAAATTTCTTGACTGACAAAAAGGTTACTTCGTAAAAAGTTTTCGCACTATCAAAATATGTGTAAATATACCAAATTCTAAAATATCAATTGAAGTTCTTCAGAGAAGCATGTTGTTCTTTTAAACCAATATTTATTTCATTTAATATAAGGAGTTTTGTGTATCTACACTACAAAACACATAGTTTAAGGTTTCTTTTTTTGTGAAAATCCAGTTTCTAAATATCCCGTTGTTAGAGAACTCAAAACTGATTATTTGTGCCAAACAAAATCAAATTCTGACAAGCCTTTTCAGGAAAAAGCATGATTAAAAGAAAAATCACCATCTCATTAGGGCCTCATCTCTGAAAGGTATTTCTTTCTTTTGTATGTTACAGTGGAACAGAACTCAGTTGTTGTAAGTCAAAGTAATCAGTTACTGTACTATTATTTTCAGAAAACAAACATTTCTAATTTTCTACACCCTCTAAAGAGGCCTCATTCCTAGAAAAATCAGGAAATGTATGGTGAAGATATTTGAAAGAGTAATCATTAAATTATTTAAGCCAATTAAAATTTAATTTTGATAACCGGTTTCAGAGAAATAAAACTTTGTTATTATATAAAATATAGAAGGAAATAACAATTAAAGGGGTATGACTCTGGAAATACAAATCCAATCATGACGAAAGTTCTGTGTGCGCCGCGTTATCATAATATTGTTCACTTATTTTAAGTTTCATGAAATTATATCCATTGGTTCTTGAGTTATGACTCTGGACGGACGGACGGACGGACGGACTCACCAGACCGACTTTGTGAGGTTATTCCTTTGATCTTTCTGTGATCTTTTTTAACCCCACAATAGAATTATTTGACCCCATAATACCATTTTAACCCCATAATGACGGAATGAACTGAAACAACCTCAATGTAAAGTTGTACTCAAACCCTAACCCCTTATGCCTGCTGGGCATGTACAGACCGACAGAAAACGCAAAAACAATATATCTCCGCATTTGTCGGGGGATGATAAAAGTAATAATAATAATAACAATAATAATGATAAAAAAATAATAAAAATAATGATAATCATAATAATGATAATACTTGGCTTTTCTGTATTCTACCAGAAAAGATTTTCACTGGATTGGTAAGTCATGTCTGTATATTATAATGAAGAGCTTATAGTTTTATTATTATAATAAGTGTTTAATTAGGAAATATATATCACATTTGAGTGATATACCGGTTAGTATATCACTGTGTGGAGTGTAGATGCGTAGTAATCTAATTACGAAGGCCGAAGGCCTGAGTGATTAATTTCGAAGCATCTAAACGACACACAGTGATATACTTACCGGTATATCACCCAAAAGTAAAATCTATTTCCATTCTAACACGTTATTTTAAACAAATTTTTTTCGAAGGGGTACTATTTAATGCGCTTACACGAAGTCACTGCCTTGAACTTGTAGTATTCCGTGCATTCCTTGCATTTCATAAAAATTTCGCTGTTCGTTTTTACACCTCTATTTTTGTTGCTGCTGATATTGCTAGCGATACCGGAAGTGTAGAAAATCTTACTACGATTTGTTTTACATCACGTGAATTCATTCACAACAATACAAATCCAAGCATATTAGCGCATGCACACTCATAAATGTTTTGTGAAAATTACGCGGTAGGAAATTTCAGCAGTCAAAAATAGTTCCGGACGCCTGGAGTGATATACTTGGTAGGTACAATGTATAAAGTTCGTAAAAACTCACTTAAAATGGCGTCTTTTAAATTAAGAGAGGTAGCTCGGTACAATGCTTCGATATATCAAAGTTCTCTAGTAATACAGTCAAAGGAAGGTTTTGTTAGTACTCATCGAATTACATTTACAACGGAGACTATTGAAATTATGAGTATATGTCTACCGACAAACACATAATCAAATAACCAGTACTGGTTTTTCCAGGAAGCGAACCCGAGAGTGACTCGATAAGCTACAAGCTTTCTTCACAATCGAGATAAAATAAATTAGTATAAACTAAAATAACCAAATCATGCTCTACTGTAGTCATTTGGTACGATATTTTTAAAAGAATGTACTTACGATTTATTGATTTCTGTAATTGAAAATTCCTTTGCGTGAAGATATTCATTATTAGACAAAGATCTGAAACATTGAAGAAAAGAAGAAGAAAAAAATAAATACAAAAAAGGCTTTTGAAAAAACGACTTTCGGTTAACGCACAATCGTAATGATATATATCATGAAATGTATTGATGCAAAGCATCACAGACGCGACAAAATGGCTTTCAATGAGCAAAATAATAGAGCAAAATAATAACACAAGGTACTAGATAAATGGTATTGTGTGAGAATTTACTTCATAAAAACACGTCATTTCCTCCTTTATATTTCAACACATCAGGCGGCAGTAGGCCTACAGTATTTATTCAGACAATAATACAACTTTATATAGGAAACAATTTACATACTGTGACCCCTGAACTACTTCTTCGGAAAAACACCTGTCACTTCATTAATACGTTAAAGTATTCGGTATACGCTGTAAAGTTATAGTAACAAATAATGAGCATGTTCAAATTATCGTGAGGTATATGATTAAAAAGTTCAAAACATTTAACAAAAAAAAAGGTAAAGGGGATGAAAATCAAAGCAAAATGACAATTTTATTAATTGGCGCCAACTCCAGTGTCAGGCTGATATGATTTGTCTTACTATTCGTAATAGCAAAGAATGGCGAACTTTTACCGTCTAGATGTTCAAGTATTCAGTTCTGTAATCAGTCATTTCCGTATTGTTTTTACCTAAACTTAATTTTACCTTGACATTATCCTTATTAGTTTGATATGAATAAGGTTTTTATGAGCATTTGCAGAAAAAAAAAACACTTAAAATGTGGTTTTAAAGCTTAAAAAAGAAAAAAACAGAAGACAAAAAAGGGTTTAACCGGGATTTGAACTCAAGTCGTAAAATTAGACGGTCATCGATACATCCACTACACCACGGAGACTGGCCTGAATCACGTGCATATAAATTAGCTGATATTATACTGTATATAAGGGATAAGTCGTTTTCGCGAAAATTGATTTAAATTAGCGTGCATTTTTCTCTCTAAATTGAATTTTACAGACTCCTTCCACATCAAATCAGCTAGTAGTCTAGTGTTTCACGCCCCTTCCTATACGGTACGAGTCAGGCAAAGCTCAATAATGGCTGCGCCAAGTCTATCAATTTTGTACATTGAGTTCATAGGGGGTTTATGTAGGAGTTGGTCATTCTAAAAACCTTGCAGTATGTGATTTGTCAATACAAACCCAATGTTAATTGCTATTTATTTCTGATTGACCAATAAAATATAACGAGACATACTCTACAGGCCGTATTTTCGGACGTGGTAGATATTCGCTGACATTTCGGATATTTAGCCTGTATAATATTATGGTAGCAGGTGTTTTATATTAAGGGATTGCTTATTTATGTCTTATTTAAGCATTCACTGTTAGATCATTCTCAGTGGCCCAGTGTTTATGTCAATGGTGCTCTTAATTTAGTTGCGAGGTTCAAATCCCGTCATCCACACTTAATTTCCCCCCTCTTTTACGTTTGTTCCGTTTCATATTTAAATTTGAACATTTTGAGGCTCGACGTGGGCGAAAAAACATTCACACAAAATATGTAATATCAGAAATGTCTTGTTGAAGTACATTGTCCGAAAAATAGTACACTTACTGGCCCAACTTTTTCAACGTTTACAACGTTCACAGATTGAGCATTTAAAAAACCTTTCGACTCTTAAAACTCTGTCAGAAACTTTTTCAAATCAACATACATGTATCAGTTTTAAATGATAAATGCTTTTATTATTTTCACTATATAAAAAGTATACTTTTGAGCTTCCACTGTACTCCGCCATTATTAAGCTTTCCCTGACGTACTGTAGCATACCAGTACGACAGGGAACCAGACTTATCAGCTAGGAGCATTCCATATAGACGCGGCACTAGAGTGCTGCGTCAAACATGAAAGGGGCATACATTTGCTTCTCTCTATATGTTGTATATACATCATGGCGGATGTCTTTTCATAACTAAAAACTATTTTTTTCTCGTCGCCCAGTTCAACGTTTACTACTACAGGATTATCTCTGTCAGGAGTTTGCTACTTTTCTTCTCGCGTCAGCCACGGTTTTCTTAGCAAATAAGCGAACTCTCTTTGTATGATTTGTCGTGTCTTTTTACCTGAATTGTTATCTTTTCCTGTGGCTGTATATTTTATGAAAAGTGTCCCTTCTAAATACCAGTATTCGTCGATCTCATTACAACTGCTGATTGAGCCATACAAGCACATGTCTAATAGATAATTATGTTTGTGCCTTTCAGGGCTTTAACGGTTTTTAATTGCGGTTTGTTTCGTTTTTCTCCTGACAAACTTCATAAAAGGGGGACTGTTCTTTCCATATTCACGTTCGCCTTACCTGTACGGGTATATATATATAGACATCTATTAGACAAATGTCTAGACAAAGTCTGACAAGAGTTTTATACTGGAGCTGATTCGAAATACGGTTAATGTAATCGCGTGAATATCTCAAAAAGCGTAGAAGTTTGCCTCATTGAAACAGACACTGATATATATATAGGTTCGCTTTGAGTTTTGTTCATTTAGCTGTTTCATGACTAGCTCTGTAGTTTTCTTAGATGCTTTGATGCTTTATCATCTTCATGCTCCGTGATGCCATACACTCTAACGTCATTTTGCCTACTGTATTGTTCAAATTCATTTTGAACGCTTCATTATTATCTATTTTACGTTTGATAATATGTATCACATCTTGATTTAGCTTCTGAAGTGTTTCGGTATCTCTATCTTTACTATCTCTTTTCTTATTTGTTTATTTTTAACCGCATGGCTATGCAAACTTCTACGCTTTTTGAGATATTCACGCGATTACATTAACCGTATTTCGAATCAGCTCCAGTATAAAACTCTTGTCAGACTTTGTCTAGACATTTGACAGCTTTCTATTTCTTTCATCAAAGTTGTGTTCTATTATCCTGTGGACTTAAGGTTGGATTTCAACAGTTTGATTTTCACTAGATAACCCGTTATTTTTTATTTTGTATACTCTGACGTTTGCTGCTGATTTTGTTTCGATATTTTCGTCTTTTTCCTTTAAATTTGTTCGCAGTTAATTTGTTTGTTGCTGTTGAATGGGCTCTTATGTTAGAGCACGCACTCATCACTGATTATACCTGACAACAGGTAATTGCTGAATAAAAGTACACTACACTGAACCGAATTCCTAAACGTCCATTTCATAAAATTCAGTTATAAGAAAAGTATTTTGTGTTACGACTTAAAATTTAGAACTCAAGAGTAATACATTGTGCTCTATCGCATTTTACCAAACAAAATGACATTTCACTGTCACGGTTGACCGCGCGAGACGATGACTACGATTTACGACTTTCGGCACAAAGATCACGTGTATCATGAAATTAGCCCAAATATTATTTTAATGCAATAAACGTAGAATGTCCAACTCGAAAAACAAAAAAAAGATGGCAAAAATGAGGGCTACAGCCGTGGGCATTATCTCGATTTACTGATTTTATAAATTAAGTCATCAATTTCGACAGAATGTAAGAAAAAATACACTGAACAGAATTTCTAAACATCCACTTGGTGTTTGATTTAAACATAAGAATGAAATATTTTATTAATAATTATATTTAATATTATTTCTCACATTATGTCGAAATTGATAAATTAATTTACAAAATCAGTCATACCTGCCGTACCAGCACCAATAATGCCGACGGCTCTATCCCGCTATTCAGTGGTCATTTTTGCCATCGTTTTCGTTTTTCGTATTAGACATTCTACGTTGATTGCATTGAAATAATATTAAGCACTAAATTTACGATACACGTGATCCTCGTGCCAAAAGTCGTAACTCGTAGTTATCGTCTTGCGCGGTCAACCGTGACAGTGAAATGTCTTTTTTTTGTATAAATCGATAGAGCACTATGTATAACTCAAAATTTTAAGTCGTTAGACAAAATACTATTAAAACCGATTTTACTATGCCGCAGTCATTCGATAACCCGGCTAAAAGCTGCACACTTAACATTAAATTACAACGTATTACCTTGTATTATAATTATGGTATTTATTGTCAACTGCTAAATTGATTTTAAATGAATCTAAAACACCGCCGATCGAAGGTATGTTGAATGGTTCTTTACGAAAATAAGTAACAGAATGGCACACTTGATCAGTAAAACTGGTTTAGATCAATTAAGCGAGACTGTAGTTGGTGACAACGAGCGCGAACGTCATCAAATTTTTTTTTTAATATCTAAAAGCTCATTCGTTTAAATCAACACGGGATTTTTCAAATCGGATTAAGTTTCGCTCGACCCTCATATTAAAATTGCTCCTACGCCCATATGTGTGGTATATAAACATGTGACGTATCGAAACGTCTATTATTGAAGAGGAATATATTCGTATACTGATACTTCTTTATGATGCTGTAGTTGTCGTTGTTATTATAGAAGGTTAACGCTAGATCAAACTGTGTTTTTGGTCATTTTAACAGGCGGACAAGTTACTTACTAATTTTCGCGCTCCACTGCCATCCGTGAATAAAGCGAAAATTAATTGGTCGCAACTATTTATTGGGTTACAAAACAATAGTACTTCGGACGAACCAGTACTAGACTCATATCCTGCGTAGGAAACTAACAATGGAAAATTCAGAAACGGTTCTCAGTATTTCCAACCGATCTTGAAAATTATTAGAAAATCTCGAGGTAGTCTCGCGGGTATCGGTGCTATACATCGGGACGTAAATGGAAAATTTATGGTGCTAGAACCAAAGCGTCTTTATGGTAAGAGCTTGGGTCTGGTACCCGGATTTCCTTGTATCTGCATCGGTCTCTTTAACTCGCCTCTGCCCTGTCAGGTGCCTTCATAGTTTACCTGAGGATAAATCCTAGGGTCGGCAAGGACAAGAAACAATACAAAAGGAACTGCCAACTTTCTCACAAAAAAGACATAGTCCGTAGCACGGCTCGAGCCCATGACCCTCAGACTTTGAGAGGCTACATTTATTTCAAGTTCGAAACTATTGGTAAATATTTAAATATGGTCATTTCTTTTATAATTTAGTAGCTTAATGTACAGTATATTGGTAATTGTATTTGGCGTGTTCAAGTAACGTAATTCATTAAAATTAATGAAAATTATCATGTTGTACATCCCTATATCGCTCGTCTGAGTATCATTGCACTTTAAAACAAGAATATAGGTTAAAAGATCATAATCAAGGTCAGTCAAAATAATTTTTGAAATCAGTTTGCATCTCTCTAGGTTGAAAAGCAAAAACTAGGTCAAAGGTCACGGTCAAGGTCAGTCAAGGTTAAAATTGGAACCTACATTAAAAACTGTACATATGGTTTAAATTTAATTGTTGTAGCTTTAAAAGCAGGAAAGTAGATCAGTAGGTCAAAAGCAGCCACTTTTGAAATCAAAACTACACATATACATGTAGTTCAAATGTCATTACTGTAGCATCAAAATGTAAGTCAATATGTCAGTAGGTCATGTAACCCCGGATTTGACCCAGTGACCTCAAAATCAGTATAAGTAATAACCTAGTAAATATCAACCTCATTATCGAGTTTGAAGATCATATACCTCATTGTTTTCCAGTTATTGACAATAATAGATCTGACCAGTGCCTTAAATATCAATAAAGGTCACCTTTCTGGATAAGATCAACCGGGCATGAAGTCTGAGGATCCTTTACCCAATGGTTCATAATAAAGAGTTATTAAACATATAACGTTTAACCTAGTAATTCTATAGGCGTAGTCAATGTTGACCCCCAAAACAACCCCCCCCCCCCCCCCAACTAATGTAAAAATTGTAGATAGCACAGACCTTGTCAGAAAAGAAGATTTTATTAACACTTTTCCTGTAATTCTATATACAGACAAGCGACCCTCAGGGCGTGGTGAATTTTGGGGTATGACATGAATAAACTTAGTAGAGGTCAACTAGACAATGTTGAATGCCTAATACATAAGTTTTAGTCCTTAAGGTTTTTGAGAAGTATTTTTTTAAGTGTTTCTATATGAATTCATTAAAAATGACTCCCGGGAAGTTTTAATTGATACCATAGTGCATGATTTGAAGCAACACGGTGGAGGACTGCGATTGCTGAATACTAAAAATTTAAGTTCTTGTTTTGCAAAAAAAGAATTAAAAGTTTCTCATGTACAAGTCTGTGCAAGCAAGTGACCCCCTGGCAGGGTCAATTCTGACCAAAAATGGAAAATTAGAAGAGGTCTAAGAAAAAATGCTACATATTTTAGATATGAGCCTTGTGGTTTAAGGAAAGAAGTTATTCCTATATAATTCTCTATTAAAAGCAGTGCCCCCTGTCCAATTTTGAACCTAAGGGCATTCTTGAACAAACAATAAACAATGTTACACTACTTATATCTAAGCTCTATATCTTTTGCTTTGTCAGAAGACTATTTTAAAACGTTTCCTACATAAGTCTTTGTAAGACAAATGACCTTTAAATATAAATCCTAGGGGGATGATTTGAACAAACTTGATAGAAAACTACTAGACAGTGCTACATACCAAATATCTAAGCTCTAGGCAGTGCGGTTTTGTAGAATTATATTTCTAAAAGTTTTCCTTTCAGTTGCCATGACACCCTGACAGGGAATATAACTTTTAGAACATCTATGAAAGACGACCATCTAGAAACGTTCCTGTGCATTTTCGTTGAATTTAAATTTGGTCTAGTAGTTCAGGAGGAAATGTCGTTTAAAGAAATTGTAGCCGGATGGACGAACATACTCACGGATGACGACGAATGAAAGAATATTGCTATCATAATAGCTTATCTGGAGCATACAGTGCTTATACGAGCTAAAATAGAAGAATAGATAAAGCAAACTCTCATGCTTTACAAAAACAAGTACGACGACGTACACACGAATGCTTTGGTTTAAAAAATGACCATTAAAGCTGACAAGGACTATGTATCCGTAGGAAATATCTCAAAGTACAATGATCGGGCCATACTTTTAATGATATAGATATAAAAATAAAGGTTCTAGTATTTTTCCGGTTCACCATCTTTGAAACAAGAAATCTAAGACAGTATTACAATGTTCTTGCTGTCAAAGATGATTCTAAATTTTGTTATATGTTGAAAGAACGGATTGTTTAGTTTACAATCCTTATCCGATCTTTGTTTGAATTTGCTACTTTTAAAACGTGTAGTTTGCCAGTTCATTCACACTTTTGACACAGTTTGTACGGGATTTCTTCCAAGTTCGCCCTTGTAAATAACTTGAAACGTATCTTGTTCTAATCATTTTGTAAGATTATCTAATATTAAAGCAACGAAAAAATGGGCTATGCTATTTTTAAAATATAGCACAATTTCATGTGACCTTTGACAGTATCTTGCTATATAAGCTGGGCAAATTTACAATTTTAGTAGCTGAAACATTGTCTTACAGCATGTAAGTACTACTTATTATTTAATTCTGAATATTAAAGACATTATTCTTAAATATCGTTTTAAACATACTGCATGGAAATATGTTGCTTCTTTTTTTTTCCGCAAGCTGTTAACAGTAATGTAAGGTGGTATTTCTTTAAAATATGGATGATTTAATATTATTCTCGGAGAAAAGAAACTATATCTTCTGAATTTCATTTGAAACAAATGAAGTAGCGTTTAACTAAATCTGTCTGTGCATTTGTATAAATCAATGTGTTATTTTAAGCGTTTGTCAGGAACGTTTAAACATGTTTGCTTATTCTTTTTAAATAAGGTCGTTTGGTAATGCTTTTATATATAGATTTGTATCTGGCAACAGTTTCAGTTGTTATTGAATAGTATGTTATTACAAGGTTTTTGTTGCTGACTTAAATGAATCTTTAGTCAGTTTTTCTTTCAAACTAGTTTTGTTATATGAATTATTGCAAACAACTGAATAATTTGTTGGCAACAAATATTCCATATACAGGACTTACACGCGTCGACTCAGGAATCTATCAATTAATTCTTGAAAGTAAACACTGTCTGATTGCCTTGGGAGCAGCTCCTTCTTTATGTAGACAGAAACACAGTATATTTCTTGTCATTACATTAAGCATTGTTGTGATATAACAATACCCTGATCTTTTTATTAAATCAAAAGTATACAGCATTAATCTTAAAGTGTTGAAACAAATGTTCGAAAATCTATAAACACCTTTCATTGTAGACGGTTTAACGATGTTCGTAAAGAAATGTTAAATACCTGTCCGTTCAATAAAGAGATAGAAATTTTTAAACAATACTAAAATAAAATAACGTGTTGTATGTACTGCAATCCGCATAGTGTTGTTATTTGCAAGAGTGTATTCAATTGGTCCATTAACAATGTACGCATACACATGACGTAAATTGCGGCACTTTTGATTGTGTCATTACTATTTATTTATGCGATTGCGTCGTAAACAATGCCTATTTCGCGCGTATAATAGTTTCAAATGTAGGCTTAAAATGTCATATTGAATTTGTTTATTTGCCCAGACAAATAACCAAATGTATATCACATCAGAGTCATTATCATAGAAATGTGATCCAGAAGTCGGGCTGGCTCTCGTCGGGGTCGGATCATACACGTGCTGTGACTCTCGGCTCTAGCAAATCCGGCATGTTTAATCTCACGATTGTAATTTCTGGTAACAGGACAAATCGCTGTGTATCTATTTCAAATCTTAGGTCAGACACGACCAAGATTAAAACATTTACATCAATAACTGACTATTTTTGTCTTTTAACCATTTAAGAACAACCTGTAGCACCATCCTGATACAAAATGAACAATTTAAAACTTCAAATCAGTTGCGACAGGTTATGTGACCTAAAGGTATCTGGGAAAAGAAATCACATCGCGTCATTAAATTATATCAAAAATTATATGAGAAACTATTAAATTTTGTACATGCATGTTATATTGATTTTCTTTCAAAACGTGATTACACGCGTCAACTTGTTTTGTTTTAAATGTAATAATTAGACAATCAAATAAGAGAAATAGAGGCAAGCAATTGCTCATTTTTTCATCAATTGTGTAGCTGTGTTAGATTGGTTTTTACCTAGTTTTTACACCAATCACCTGCCTATCAGTACTTTACAGGAAATAAACTTTCACGAAAACTGAAAAGTGACTCACTCAAAAAGTTAAGCGGTAGCAGCTAGTACGTTAATAATACTTTGTTGCTTTTACTTAATCCCGCATACACACAGGAATGGCTTTAAACCAACTATTGACAACGCGTCAACAACAGCAAGGTGTCAAAGCCTATTAAAAAAAAATTGCCAAGGCTTAGCATCATAACTATAAACACCATATATTAATACTGTATCAAGGCTGATGCTACTACTACATAACATCATATGATACATGTACGTTCTACTGTATGTCATTAGACATACGAAATAAATATGAAAATCCGCTTTGTAAAACGTTTTATCCAATTTCATTTAAATTTATGAATTTATATTGATAAAGGAACTGCTCTTCCAAATTAGTACTTTTGGTAAAAATATACGAAGGCTCAAATAGAACTTTAACGTTACGTTATCATTATTATACGAAATTATAAAGAAGAAGATAAACTAAGCAAAAACTCGATTTAAATAATATTTATGATGAATTTTATTATGAAAAAATCAAAGAGTTATAACGTCTAATATGCTTATGCTTTATAATAGATCAGAAGGAGAATCATGCATAGTTTTTTGTTGCGAGCAGTTGAAGGCGTTTGCTTATTCGTTTTGAATAAGGTTGCTGAGTAGTGCATAACTATATTTCTATATGTATGCAGAGACACAGTGTGTTTCTATTCGT
The DNA here is from genome assembly GCA_022818135.1 of Saxidomus purpurata. Classification (NCBI taxonomy): domain Eukaryota; kingdom Metazoa; phylum Mollusca; class Bivalvia; order Venerida; family Veneridae; genus Saxidomus; species Saxidomus purpurata. The sequence goes on along the minus strand of JAFMSR010000013.1, from coordinate 18,019,246 downwards.
GACATTTTGCATTTTGCTGAAACACCGAGACATTTCTTTCAAACAAATATCTTGAAACATTTACATGTAGTCAAAAATATTATCCATAAGTGTTTTAAATACATGGACCTCGTTCAACTACTACAGTTGTTTTATGGTAGTCTAGAAGAAATGTAACACGTTTTATGTGATTATGTGAAATATTGTAAATAATTACATACTAGTTAATCTGCAAAAACTATTCGATTAAGGGGGACTTACCCGCGTTGACTAAGAATATTGGTCAGTACAAACCCAGCTATTCTTATAAAAATTGAAAGGAAAAGTCAAAGATATGACCTGCTAGTACCTTGAACGTTTCATGAGGTCACATGCATACGCAGAAATTAATTTGCTATAAGAATAAATTCTTTTTTTGAAATTACAAAAACAACTTTGGGATTAAAAAGCCGTTGCTAAGGGAACAATTCAATCGATACACACGCAAAGAAACAGTTTCAATTCGGGAATTGATTTTGTGGTGGTAATTATGATACCTTGATATTTCTATAAAAACATATAATTGTAAGTCCTGCTCGGCGAGGACTTCAAGGAAATGCAAGAACATTCCAGTATATGTCAACCGTTTGCCGGTAATCGGCGTTTTTTTCCACACATTTCATAAAAGTGGGTCATGTCATATATCAAAATGTCCGGCTCTGCGGGCACTTCAAGGAAATGTAAGACATTCCAAGATATGCCAACCGGTCGCCGGTAATCGACGTTTTTCCTTTTATTTCACACACTTCATAGAGGTTGGTCATGATATATATCAAAATGTCCGGCTCTGTGAGCACTTCAAGGACATGTTAGATCATTCCAAGATATGTCAACCGGTCGCCGGTAATCGGCGTTTTTCCTTTTTTCACACATTTCATAGAAGTGGGTCATGTCGTTTATCAAAATGTCCGGCTCTGCGAGCACTTCAAGGAAATGCAGGGACATTCCAGGATAATTAGTGTTTAAACCAGGTGTTTGAAATACCTCATCTCTCCTTGCATATAATTTAATTTAAATATCGTTTTAAACATATTGCATGAAAATATGTTGCTTCTATTTTTCCGCAAGCTTTTAACAATAATGTAAAGTGGTATTTCTTTAAAATATGGATGATTTAATATTATTCTCGGAGAAAAGAAACTATTTCTTCTGAATTTCATTTGAAACAAATGAAGTAGCGTTTAACTAAATTTGTCTGTGCATTTGTATAAATCAATGTGTTATTTTAAGCGTTTGTCAGGAACGTTTAAACATGTTTGCTTATTCTTTTTAAGTAAGGTCGTTTGGTAATGCTTTTATATATAGATTTGTATCTGGCAACAGTTTCAGTTGTTATTGAATAGTATGTTATTACAAGGTTTTTGTTGCTGACTTAAATGAATCTTTAGTCAGTTTTTCTTTCAAACTAGTTTTGTTATATGCATTATTGTAAACAATTGAATAATTTGTTGGCAACAAATATTCCATATACAGGACTTACACGCGTTGACTCAGGAATCTATCAATTAATTCTTGAAAGTAAACACTGTCTGATTGCCTTGGGAGCAGCTCCTTCTTTATGTAGACAGAAACACAGTATATTTCTTGTCATTACATTAAGCATTGTTGTGATATAACAATACCCTGATCTTTTTATTAAATCAAAAGTATACAGCATTAATCTTAAAGTGTTGAAACAAATGTTCGAAAATCTATAAACACCTTTCATTGTAGACGGTTTAACGATGTTCGTAAAGAAATGTTAATGACCTGTCCGTTCAATAAAGAGATAGAAATTTTTAAACAATACTAAAATAAAATAACGTGTTGTATGTACTGCAATCCGCATAGTGTTGTTATTTGCAAGAGTGTATTCAATTGGTCCATTAACAATGTATGCATACACATGACGTAAATTGCGTCACTTTTGATTGTGTCATTACTATTTATTTATGCGATTGCGTCGCAAACAATGCCTATTTCGCGCGTATAATAGTTTCAAATGTAGGCTTAAAATGTCATATTGAATTTGTTTATTTGCCCAGACAAATAACCAAATGTATATCACATCAGAGTCATTATCACAGAAATGTGATCCAGAAGTCGGGCTGGCTCTCGTCGGGGTCGGATCATACACGTGCTGTACACTCGTACAAATGTACGACCTGACTCTCGGCTCTAGCAAATCCGGCATGTTTAATCTCACGATTGTAATTTCTGGTAACAGGACAAATCGCTGTGTATCTATTTCAAATCTTAGGTCAGACACGACCAAGATTAAAGCATTTACATCAATAACCGACTATTTTTGTCTTTTAACCATTTAAGAACAACCTGTAGCACCATCCTGATACAAAATGAACAATTTAAAACTTCAAATCAATTGCGACAGGTTATGTGACCTAAAGGTATCTGGGAAAAGAAATCACATCGCGTCATTAAATTATATCAAAAATTATATGAGAAACTATTAAATTTTGTACATGCATGTTATATTGATTTTCTTTCAAAACGTGATTACACGCGTCAACTTGTTTTGTTTTGAATGTAATAATTAGACAATCAAATAAGAGAAATAGAGGCAAGCAATTGCTCATTTTTTCATCAATTGCGTAGCTGTGTTAGATTGGTTTTTACCTAGTTTTTACACCAATCACCTGCCTATCAGTACTTTACAGGAAATAAACTTTCACGAAAACTGAAAAGTGACTCACTCAAAAAGTTAAGCGGTAGCAGTTAGTACGTTAATAATACTCTGTTGCTTTTACTTAATCCCGCATACACACAGGAATGGCTTTAAACCAACTATTGACAACGCGTCAACAACAGCAAGGTGTCAAAGCCTATTAAAAAAAATTGCCAAGGCTTAGCATCATAACTATAAAGACCATATATTAATACTGTATCAAGGCTGATGCTACTACTACATAACATCATATGATACATGTACGTTCTACTGTACGAAATAAATATGAAAATCCGCTTTGTAAAACGTTTTATCCAATTTCATTTAAATTTATGAATTTATATTGATAAAGGAACTGCTCTTCCAAATGAGTACTTTTGGTAAAAATATACGAAGGCTCAAATAGAACTTTAACGTTACGTTATCATTATTATACGAAATTATAAAGAAGAAGATAAACTAAGCAAAAACTCGATTTAAATAATATTGATGATGAATTTTATTATGAAAAAATCAAAGAGTTATAACGTCTAATATGCTTATGCTTTATAATAGATCAGAAGGAGAATTATGCATAGTTTTTTGTTGCGAGCAGTTGAATGCGTTTGCTTATTCGTTTTGAATAAGGTTGCTGAGTAGTGCATAACTATATTTCTATATGTATGCAGAGACACAGTGTGTTTCTATTCATGACATTTTGAATTTTGCTGAAACACCGAGACGTTTCTTTCAAACAAATATCTTGAAACATTTAGTCAAAAATATTATCTATAAGTGTTTTAAATTCATGGACCTTTGGGAACTGGCTTCGTTCAACTACTACAGATGTGTTATGGTAGTCTAGAAGAAATGTAACACGTTTTATGTGATTATGTGAACTATTGTAAATAATTACATAGTTAAGCTGCAAAAACTATTCGATTAAGGGGGAATTACCCGCGTTGACTTGAATATTGGTCAGTACAAACCCAGCCAGACTTATAAAAATTGAAAGGATAAGTCAAAGATATGACCTGCTAGTACCTTGAAAGTTTCATGAGGTCACATGCATACGCAGAAATCAATTCACTATAGGAATCATTTCTTTTTTTGAAATTACAAAAACAACTTTGGGATTAAAAAGCCGTTGCAAAGGGAACAATTCAATCGATACACACACAAAGAAACAGTTTCAATTCGGGAATTGATTTTGTGATGGTAATTATGATACCTTGATCTTTCTATAAAAACATATAATTTTAAGTCCTGCTCGGCGAGGACTTCAAGGAAATGCAAGAACATTCCAGTATATGTCAACCGTTCGCCGGTAATCGGCGTTTTTTTAAACATTTCATAGAAGTGGGTCATGTCATATATAAAAATGTCCGGCTCTGCGAGCACGTCAAGGAAATGCAAGATCATTCCAAGATATGCCAACCGGTCGCCGGTAATCGACGTTTTTCCTTTATATCACACACTTCATAGAGGTTGGTCATGATATATATCAAAATGTCCGGCTCTGTGAGCACTTCAAGGACATGTTAGATCATTCCAAGATATGTCAACCGGTCGCCGGTAATCGGCGTTTTTCCTTTTTTCACACATTTCATAGAAGTGGGTCATGTCGTTTATCAAAATGTCCGGCTCTGCGAGCACTTCAAGGAAATGCAGGGACATTCCAGGATAATTAGTGTTTAAACCAGGTGTTTGAAATACCTCATCTCTCCTTGCAGATATTTATAATCGTCTGAAAAAATCATTCAACACGAATTTTACCGTAATAAATTGAACCAAAGGTGAAAAAGTTTCATCTTTCTTATGAAAACATACATGATCTAATCGGTTTTTTTCCAAGGTGACTAAAATGGTACATTTTTCCATAATATAAAAGATGACTTTACTAAGCTGATCACAATCAAACTGAGTCAAAATGTACATTTAAGACGAGTTTCTTTTAATACAGATACTTTGTGAGCAAAGACAAACGTCTACATTTAGATGCTATGACTTAAGCCAAAAAGGCTGATACACACCATGCTTTTATTGATGACAAACATATATCACCATAGCATACGTCTTTAATTGTGTCTATTGATTATTATATATCTTAAATGTGCTGGTCTTTAAATGAAGTTCCAGCAAGTCATGATAAAATGTCGCTTTTACAAAACTATCAAAACCGACAGGGCTTTCCAGCAGAAGTTGCATATAAGTTATGTCTCAACTGAATGTTTCAGACAACAGAGAACCACAACATCCATCATCCGTCTATTATCTCACATTTTAGCGATCGTTATTGCAGAACACGAAGTAAATAACAAAAATGATGGAACATAATCTAGACCTTATTTTGTATTTTATTTTACTTTAACTACAATTTTATTAAAGCAATGGAATAAATTCTGCCGGCAAATCAAACGTGATAAATGTACATTAATTTTGTGTATTTACTTTTTAAAGTTTGTTCCAAATTTAAACGAACCTAGACAAACTATCAAGATCAATGACCCTGTATTAACAAGCAATTTGGAAAAAGGTACATTTTGTACTTCCATTAATAATACGTTTGATCAAGTATTACTGTCTGACTTGAAATGTCCTAAAGTGATGTTATGTGAATGGGAGCAACACAGCTGGAATAGTCTTTCTAAACTAGAATTTGGTTCGAACATAATTCATGAAAGGTTTGTGTCAGGACAACACACTTTTTCAAAGGAGAATCATGTATGATGTCAAAGGGTTATGTTATCTAGACTCAAACGTCTTTCCAATGAATGAAAAAAAATGTAGTTCCAAGAAGAACGGTTTGTTATCGATTTTGCATTGGTTGCACTGGGTTCATTACAATTAAAAATGCGCAAACTTGTTTAAATGTTTAAAAGGAAATCCTGCTCATGTGGAAACATCATAAACATGATGTAGAGATTTAATGCGCTATTAATCGTGGAAAGAAGAAAGTATGGAAGTACAAAATGCATAAAAATCTTTTCAGGACGAATGATGTATATTTATATTTCCCATTTCAGTTGTTTCTTGGACCTTTTTTCCCTTTTGTGCAAGACCGTGATAACATGTGATGTATTGAGTTATGACATTGTCTTAAAATGTTTTTGGCGAGTAATTGAAAACCAAAGATATATTTCAAAGTTTTTACGAAGATGGAAAGAACAAACGTTGAAACGATACTTAAAAGTCTTCAAATAAAGTTCTTTAATCAGCGCCATATTAACGCAACCAGGAGTTTATATAGTTCTTACTTTCAATATGTTTCATTCGTTCGGTACATTTAATGTAAACAATCCTACAACAATTATTAACTAAAAGAAAAAAAATGAACTAAACATAATTATACGCGTCAAGTCAATAACAGCTCAGATCGCCTTTTGTATTTCTTTATTTGCATAAAAGTACAAAACCACAACATACGTAATTGAAAGGAAATTAGGATAATTACGCATCTTATTTTATTTATCTCTTTTACCATAGCACTGATATACACACGTGGGTGTAGGGGGTGGGTGGGGTATCCATTGATTTAAATTATGTTTAGCACATACAATAACATAACATATGTGCTTTGAATACTGTTTACTTGTTACGGTTTTCGCTTTCAGTACTACAGCATACATTCAACATGAAGATTGCAATTTGCCTGTTGGTACTTCTGCCTTTGGCGTTGAGTGCTACTCTGACTGCTGAGGAAGAGGAAATTTACAGAAGGTTCATTTTTGGACATCTTCAGTTGCCTTCAGGTGAGAATTATTCGATATGAACGTTTTACTCCACTTCTACAAGGTGGAAAACAAATGCTTCTTCAGATTTCGACAATTTTTATTATTTTTACCACAGTATTCATTTTAAGACTACGAGTCAGCAAGAACGTTTATATATAGCTGTTGCTTTTTGCCTACAAGAGTTTTGAGATAACGGCAATGATACACACATCCAATAAATAGCAATTGTATCAAGACTTCTCTTAAAATCGTATCAACACTCTAGATTTGCAAATTCACATCGCCTCATTGTTGTAGATTTTACAATAGCTTAAGTGTCTCTTTGTTAATTAACATTAAAATGAAGTTATAACTATTCAACTAACACAGCAATGTATTACTTTTACAGCACACGAATTGGGACAGAAAATAATTTCGTTGTTAGGATCAGACACATCGGAGGTAGCATGTGAGAAAACATGCCCTATTGCACTTAATACGCTGGTTCCCGGTGCAGGCCTAATTGGAGGGTCTTTATGCGGACCAGCTTGTCATTGGTATGTCTCCCTTTCTATATTTAGCATATACGATTGAAAGTTATCACAAAATCAAAATTCAGCCTGGTTTGAGATAAATACTTGCTCACCAGTTTGTCACTGGTACACTCTATAGACTAGTATATAGAATACACAACTGCATACTTTTTATTTTTACTTGAACCTCTGTTATTTTTATTTGTACAATTTAAAGGATGCTCTTGATTTAGATTAACATCAGCAATTCATGTTTGTAAAAACTTCATATATTTCTTTTTGTAGACTTTGTCGCTCAGTGACCTATTAGTAAATGGTTTACCCTGATAAAGCATTTAAATATTGATAAATATACCATTGTAAAAGCTGATGGAATAATACCGGTATGCTACTACTTGCATGAAACTGTAATATGCCTGTTTGCTGCGAGACATTGGTTCCTTGTAACGTTAAGATCATAGTTTGTTCTACTAGTATTTTGACAATTTAGAATAGTACATGTATATGACACACTATGTTTGAGGCTAATATATAGCTTTGCTAACATGTAAATGACGAAATTTACCGGGGAAGAAGTCTTCAATTATCATATCATATAGAAATGAATCATAACCATGAAAAAAATAATGAAAACAATGTATTGGCCTATATAAAGGTATGACATTGTGTGGAAAGAAGTAATAAGGCCAATCACATTATGCTTTACTTTTCAGGGTACAAGGTCAAATCCAGGGATAAAGCTCAATTCTTTGTCAAATGTATAATTACAGTAGAAAATACAATTGAAAATGTGTATTGTTTTTTTATTTTCCAAACACATGTGCCTTGCTTTCATACGTTCATCAGTGTTAAGATAATTATATACAGAAATGTCAGTCACTCTATCCTAGGATTAAACTAAACTTCTTAGTAAAAAAGGTACAATAGCTCACCTGCATTTAGCGTGGTACATGTGTTAGCTCACCCTAGCGCGAAGTGCTGAGATAAAAGCTATTGTTGTCAGTGCTTGTCCTTAATTCCTCATAAAAAAATGAAGCCAATAATTTTCTTCAAACCTCACAGGTATTTAATCTGATTACCATTGCAACATAAAGGAACAGCTTTCATGTTATGTCACTGGCGCTCTAATTCTAGTTGCGAGGTTCAAATCCCGCCGCAGACACTTTTTTGTTTTCTCCTTTTTTGACGTTTGTTCCTTTTCATATTTAAATTTAAACATTTTGACGCTCGACGTGGGCGAAAGAAATTTCACCATAATATGTCATATCAGAAATGTCTTGTTAACGTACCTTGTCCGAAATATAGTGTACTTGCTGGTTCAAATTTTTCAACGTTTACAACGTTCACTGATTGAACATTTAAAAAACCTTTCGACTCTTAAAACTCTGTCAAAAACTATTTCAAATAAAGATATTAGTTTTAAATAATAAATGCTTTTAGATGCTTTGACGCTGTATTATCTTCATCCTCCGTGATGCAATACACGTCATTTTGCCTACTGTATTGTTCAAACTCAATTTATACGCCTCACTTTTATCAATTTCACGTTTCAGATCTCGATTTCTCTCCTGATGTGTTTCGGTATCTTTATCTTTAATATCCCTTTTCTTAGTTGTTCATTTTCCATATTGAGCCAACTTTTTTTTAATACATGTCAATGAAATGTTAGCCATTGTCAAGCACAAAGTATTGCTTAATGCAGATGATTCCGCCATACTAGTACATGTACCTAGCATCAACAGGACAAAGATCATCAATGCTCTTTCTATAACTAGTAACTAAAGTCATTAGTTAATTGTCAATAAATTGTCTACCTACTTAGGACAAACTGGATCCACCTTGTTCAGCTCAAAACATATGTTTAACTTTTGGTCTTCTAAATCTTTTAAATATCTAGATACAACACTTGATCAACATTTACCCTGTAAATCCACGGTCAGTGAAATCATTAAGAAAGCAAAAAGCCAAGCTGAAATTTATAAACAGAAACAAATCGTTTTCAACAATGCATGCTAAAAAAGTTTCGGTACCTCTTTATGCAATGCCACCTTGATTGCGTTTGCTGCCTTTGGTATCATACTATTTTTAATGTCAAGGAGAAGTTATAGGTCATACAAAATAAATATATTAGAATGAATTTAAACTTGAATTTTAAGACTCAATACATAATATTTATTCTATACTAATTAATTCATTATCGATTGATATATTATTTGAAACATTTGTAAATTGTAAATTGGATACCAGTTCAAAGGAGAGTCTTTCTTAGGCAAAATTAAGCATACCTTAGCTACACAATACTAGAGTGAGCATATAACTACATCATACTCTGCTCTTCCATACAAGTCTAGGTTTAGTGACACTGGTTGTTTTGGTCTACCTAAGGTCAAAAGCCTTCGCATGAAATCTTTCTGCTGTATAGGACGTAGCCTTTGACAAACTACCACTATTTGTTATGTACCATACCAAGGTTGGAGATTTTATCTTAAAGTATTGTTATTTTAATCAATTACCTGATCTCCATTGTGATCTCTTTGTAATAAAAGTCACATACATCTTATTTTCATTAACGTGCTCATTCATGAAAATAACCTTAAACTGTCTACGACAGAAAGTGCATTGACCGTAGTAAAATAGTGTAAAATACTCATTTACAATAGCAAGAAATTAATTTGTGAGATCATTTTTAAAAAGTAAGGTAGCTTTCCAAAGCAATGTTTGATGTATGAATTTTTACAATTATGCCATACATAATCGAATCTTTATACAGCGCGAGCTCACCAAGTGCCTCAGTAAGCTAGATACGTTTAGGCTTGAAACTGCAAAACCTATAACTGCCGACATTCCAGAAATTCTAGTCTGTTCCTAAATTTGCAACTGCATTATCCTCATCTGACTGGGGCTTGACAGGCCTTGTACATATTTGTCTCTGCAGTATGTCCCATACATTCTACTTCACATAGACCGGGCGAGATCGCTGACACTACTAGTAGGCGGACAGCATTTTTAGCATTTTCAAATATACCTTAAACTTACTTCGTGTCCTTTATATTCCTTACCACTATTCGTACCGTATATTTTGTCTTTCCAGTCTAGAACATATACCTTTACTATTCCTGATATTAAACTGCTAAGCAAACAAACCCAAATTCTGAACATACACGTAAATAAATCCTGCTTGTTGCTATCAACAAGTAAATAAACGTGAAAGCATTAACAAGTCAGACTGCTATCATTTCATGGGCAGTGATATCTGAAGCCCTTTATAAAGATAATGCTTTTTGAAAATGTTCTCCACATATTTAACACGAAGCCGATATTTCGCTACAATTCTTGGACTGTACCGTATTATAAGTATTTGTATGCTGCGCCAAAATACCTTTGCTCGCTTGTTTTTTCACCCAGTTCATAGTTCCGATTAATGACCTTGTTTTAAAAGAGTTATTATTTTGATTGATGATTGGTCACGGCTGTTTAATATTGCTTTCTATAATAAAAAATAAATCCTGTTTTTTTCAAATAAGATTACTCTAACAGAATTATCAATGAAAATTCTCAAAAACCGAGCTCACAGTGAGTGGAGGTGGCCGCGTACTGGTGAAATAATACAATTTCTTTTGGCTGTGACTTTATCGTATAGTGCGCAGTACTTTGATTATAATAAGGATTTCAGTTAAATTTTATGTCAAGAATGTATGCGTATAATTACGAAGAATGGATGATATAATACATCGCAGATTTTACACAGGTAGGGAACATAACACAAAAAATGTCTATGTACATGTACTACTGGTTTGTCACATGATTTTTACAGCCTTATGCCTATTTTTTGTGATTTTGGACGATAACGCCCGACGACATAAAGATAGAGTGGTTACTTACTATCTACAACTTGAAACATGCAGAGTGCATTGACTGGTCTGCCCTTGACCTGAGCAGTATCATCTATATACGTTCAAACTTCACCTACCGTCTAAAGTCTCTTACTTTTCAACAGTGATTTCACAATTATTGTGTTATTTTAACATATTTGTTATTGATATTCATCACTAACATCAGTTAACTAGAATCAATACATTTTCTGTTATAGTAATTGTAAAAAGGATGTCATTTAAATCATTGAAGTCTTATCATTTTTTTTATGTGGTCCTTTACCTATTTTGAGGGGTTTATTTTACTGAAATTCAAACATTCTTCTTTAACGTAAAAACGTGTTAACTACACAAACTGTAAAACTAGAGGCAGTTTAACTAATATATACAGACCAAAGTTTAGAGTTTCTTTTATTATGAATATGTGTAAATAAGAAAGAGAAAATTTTGATATTGTCATCTACACAAGATCAGAAATAAAGAAGTACGTCCAGGATAAAATTTGCTTGAGATGACCCCTCCGAAACAATGTCAGTTTGTCCGATTAGAACCTCAACATAGGATTCGGATCTATTGATCATCATTGTCATTATCAACTTCGTTATTTCTATAATTCATTTCGTGCCACTCTTGTGATATAGAATGTATATGAACTGTTTTATAACCATGCTAATTTACTACTTAAAAAGATTTTCTATTTTCTATTTCTATTTTCTACTTAAAAAGATATACCTAAAAATTTATCAATCTATCTATAATAATCTATTATTGTGCGGTTTTGCGAATTCCATAAAAAATATCCAAGCTTATCGGTGTTTTATACTCTGCAAGGGAATGAAAGCGAGCTTCATTGTGACAGTAAGCAATATTATACTATATTTTAGATACTGTTTGGGTTTTATCTGGACTTGAAATCCGCCTTTAATATTTAAGAACATCGACTTATCCATTACACTTTGGAGACTGGCTGGAATGGTGAGGGATACAATAAGCTCATACATTGTATTATAATGTATTTCAGGGATGAGTCGTTTTCTTTAAAAAATGATTTTAATTACATGTAGCATACATACTCTCTCTCCAAGCTGATTTTATCATTCTCGCAGTTGTTGATACTGGTTAAAACAAACAGAACGTTTTTAGGTTAGTGTTCAATTTCAAGGGTATCTGTTTCGAAAATGAAACAAATGATCGCGTGAATGATGATCTGTGCGTCTTAAAAGGTAGTATTTACACGTATGTCTTGTTTCAAACATGAATATTACTATACAACTAGTAACCTAATATTGAGTCGGCTGTTATGGTTGTACCTGTAAGACAAATATTATTCCATTACTAAATCCGAATTAACCAAATAGGTCACTTGGTAACAAATTCTACATAAAACATGTTTGAAGTTATTCAATGGTAACTACCAAGGTTGTTCATGTAAATCGTGATGTAAGAAATAAAAGTGATTACAAAAAAAGGATTTCACCACGCTCTAATAAAGTTCTTGTCTATCTGCTTCCCGCTTACAATATACATGTAGCATATTAGTATCTTCCAATGAACGATGTTTGCTACTCTGATGGCTAGACTAAGAAGAGTTTCACAGTCGTTAACTATTCAGTCCCTACACTCAAACATAGCACATTTAAGTGTAGCTTTGCAATGCCCTATCGGCAGAGAAGTTGCCACCATCCTTATATATGTCTACAATTCAACTAAATAAAAATTACTTATTAGATTTCCTATCTATGCGTTGTAACTATGCTATGGCGCAGTAACATAATCTGAGATATATAAAACCCCTAAATGAGTAAATCAATGATAGCTTATGTGATTACACGCAACAACTGCCAATATACATAATATAGGTGAGCTTATTTAGTTCACAATTGATGAATTTAAAGTTAACTTTAATCCTGGAGAACATGTTTTGTAAGTTTAGTATAATATGTTCTTAGTCCTGTTGCGGGTATGAATTCAGCTTTCAGAAAAAAAGCAACCTATATTCTTAGATAAAGGTTATATTATTTTTTATAATATTACTATATATATCAATGTAGTTATTTGCATTTGAAACTTAAACTTATAAATAGGAATTATTAAATGTAATGAGTTCATTTTTTTCAAATGATTTGGGACATGTTTTTGAAATGCTTTTTATGAACAACGACATTGTGTCTTTATCGGAGGTATATACTGTAGTCACCTACTGTTAATTTCCTTTTCATAAATGACTCGGTGTCCGATCCATCAAGAGAAATCAAACCTTTGGTGTTCATCAGCTACTTCTTTCAGAATGTAGCGAATTACAGATGTGGGCTGACTGTTGGTGTGTACAGCTTAACACAGAAAAGTTCTACATATCCCTTTTCACATTTTCACTTAATACACCTAATCGATTTAGAAACGCAAAGATTTCCCCTGTTGAACATTTTTATTTGATAGACGCTATTCTTTTTACCTTATTGTACATAGTCATTTTTTGCGACGAATTATTGAAACTTTTACAAGAATTCAATTTTATATTGTTTTTATTGTGCAAAATACAAACTGATGTACTATACAATATGACAGACGTCAAAAACCATTTATGGAAAATTATTCAGCTCCGTACGAAGAGCATCAGCCTATTTTGAAGAACGTATAACCCCAATACGATGTATTCAAGACGAGCATAGGTGTCAGGATAGAGAAACGTATATAATCAAGAAAAGAAATTATTTTTCCATCATCTATTTGTTTAATCTAAAGTCCATCAAAATATCTTATTACGCAGATGAAGTTCATAAAAAACACATACTAAAGTAATTGTCGTATTTGGTATATTTGGTCCACATATGTCCACACTTCCAATATCCCCACATCAAATCATTTCATAACAATGTCTCTTGTTTGCTTAGTTAGAAAACTCAAAACAAGTACCTCGGTGTCTGAAAGCAACATAACAATCGGATTAGAAATAACAGTTTATTCATGCATAAGCAAGGTGCTTTCGTACATATTAAAAAGATGTAACTTAAGGAGCCAGTTTTACAAAGGTTATTACTTCAAAGATTGTTATAACTCCATTGTATGACTATTTTTAAAGTACCGCTAACCAGGCGTTAGAGACACAGTTCGTATAAGTAAAAGATTGTTTCGTTTAAACTAAGAAAATTAAACTTGCACGCTTTTTTATGTGTAAACCGACTACAACAAGAATACTGCAGTCATCTGAAAAAAAAGCGAAAATCACGTTCTCACTGACAAGTGCCCTATGATAGAACTTTGATATGAAGGCCTTCTGCTTACGAAGGTCACGAAGACATATCTCTGACGTAAGTGATGGTCAAAACGTGGTCAGTTTTAGGAATTCAACGGTATAAAAGCAGTGTTGAGCCAATACGAAATACTGTCGGCTTTCTGTTAGACTGTCAGAGGTAAGTGGACATTAATCATTGTTTATCAACATAGAAAAATATTGAAAATAGGAGACTAGCTAGAATAGGCTAGCATGATTCATAATTTGATTTCAATCAAGTAACACTTACAAAGAAGAAAAGGATGAAACTGTGTTTCAGGTCTATGGCTTCGTTTTGAAATACATAGAAATGGAATCAATGTAAAAGTGCTTTGATTTCGGTTTGGTATATCAATATTGCAATTAATTGATACGTTAAGTTATACTTTGACACATTATGTAGAACAATAACTTGCTTTATAGATCTGTAAACGATGCGAATATGATACGACATATCATTTAACGAAAGTATTTGCTACATTCAACTTGATGAAACTTTAGTTATTAAATTTTAGGTCATTTGCCATACATGTAATATCTATTAAAGGTACCAGGGGATAAATCATATAATCGTATAAACACATCCATTTTGTATTCTATAGAAAGATAAGATTTATTAAGTTGCCATTGCCTTTATAAGGATAATAAAAGAACAACGAACATCATGCTAGTTATCATTCCTTATATTCTTTTTTTTGTTTAATTTTTATTGTACCTACACTTAATCAAATAAAGATAGTTGCGTAATTAATTTGATTTGGGTTTGTGACAAAGCGTTCCACAGTCACCATATGTACATGCACCTATGACATTAACATTTGATAAATATTTGATATTTTGATCAATTTCAATAACACTGTGTTGAATGCTGTTTATTTGCACTTACTACGCTTTCAGTACTTCAGAATTCATTCAGCATGAAGGTTGCCATTTGCCTGTTGGTACTTTTGCCTTTGGCTTTAAGTGCTCCTCTTACTGCTGAACAAGAGGAAATTTACAAAAGATTTATCTTTGGAAGTATTCAGTTGCCTTCAGGTGAGAATTATAAGTATAAACGTTTCAGACTTGTCTTCTACACAATAAGAGTATATTGCCTGCTGTTTTATTCATATTATCACATTTTTCTCCTCTTTTATTCATATTATCACATAATTTACTTCTGCTCTACCAGTCAAACAGAGCGTATATGCTTAGCTATTGCTTTTTTGCCTTTAGATTACAAGTTTTTGAAAGTGACGGTAATAATACACACATCCGACAAATACTATTAACTTTATTTATTTTTAACGGAATTGTACTTTACTATTTTTGTTTGCATGCATGTTTATTTACCAGATCGATATACACACCAGTTTATGTAACATACTGTTGTTATAAACAAGGATATTAATAATAATTTTGAGTGAATACATTTATTTTGCAGCCTGTATCGGTGAATTTCCATGTGTTATAAATCATGCTATTTAGCCAAATTCGGCTAGCTTCCATCTTTGTTCACGGAAAACAGTCATTGGTTTTAGTATTTCAATTGTTTTCAAAATTTTAGGACAGTGAAAACAGAAATAACTGAATTCTATCAGAAATCAAGAATGACTGAAATTCAGTCAGATGCAATTTCAATCATATTCGAATCGTCTTGGAGTACAGATTCATATATGCTATGAATGTATGGTCAGTTAGTGACTGAATTCAGTCAATTCTTTTGTGCACCAAGTTGTTTAACTGATATTTTGTATAAGCAAGTACGTTTGTAATATCATTATCATGTATGTACTTAATGTGAAAAGTAATAAAATATTTAGTATCAATAACACGTCTTTGTTCTATATAACACAAACATGATTGTTCATATAGGAAAAACCGTTAATTCTAACGAAATTATACATGGATATTGATATTTGAAAACAAATGTTGAAAATGGCATAGTTAAGGCACAATCAGAAAGGTGACTATTCTCATCAGAACGTGTTTAAGACGTATCTCTCATTTTTGTAGATTTTACAAAAGCTTGTAAGTGTCTCTTTGTTAAATGACGTTAAAAGTAAAATCATAACTATCTAACAACAAAATGAAAATTGTTTACAGTAAACGACTTGGGACAGGAAATCATAAAGTTGCTGGGATCAGACACATCGGAGGCAGCATGTGAGTCGGCATGCCCTACTGCACTGAATGCGCTGGTTCCCGGTGCAGGCCTGATTGGAGGGTCTTTGTGCGGACCAGCTTGTCATTGGTATGTTTTCTTCTATCTGTTTAGCATGTACGATTCGGATTAATCACAAATAAAAATTCAGTCGAATAAATCGTCATTTTAACGTTTTTAGTTTAGACTAAGATTGTACTAGTTAATTTATAAAAAAATAAAGATTGGTCGACGATTTAACCTTTTCGCAATATTAATCATTATTCATACACCATCAAAGCGAGGTGCTGTATTCAGAACTTGCTAGAATTAGGGTATCGTAGATGTCTTTGGTGCGTTTCCAGAATAAGTACATGTATCAGTTTTCCATCCTATCTTCTGTAATTTGTCATACTTTAGGATGAACAATTTGGGGTAGAGGTATTTTTGTCATCATCTGAATAAATAATAACTGAAGCTACGTGTTACTAATTAATCCACTTTTTACTTACTAAAAACATCAACTTTTGATAAATGATATTTTCATGATAAAGGAATAAAAAAGGTTTTTGAGATAGTTTGTCTATAGTATAATTAACAACTTTGTTTAAAACTGCAAAACTAAAAAATGGGGATTGATGCCCATATAAGAAAGTAACAGAATAAAGACTGGGGAAAATGTGTGGTTTAGCTGTTAAATATACATTGTAACGATATAGGTCTGTAACAAATAACTGCAACAGGAACTTGTCATTATTGTGGTTTTATATCTTCACAATGTCCTTTGTAGTAAAGTTTGAATTAAGTGAATACCTTAAACAGTTTTTGAAAAATGCTATTTTATTTTCACCTACCCCTATTTTAGCGTATGGCAAAATTTGTCAATTTAATCACAAAAAGTGGGGTCAAAAGTGATTTTCTCAAAAATGTTCAATATTTTGGCACCAAAATATTCATTTTGTGCCTTAGTTTGTTACTGCATAATTTTTTTCGAGTTTTATTATGGAATTACTATAATTTTTTAAACATAACAAAAATATAAATTTCCGGAAGTGCAAAAATCTTTAGGAGCAAAACTTGTTTGTAACCATTAAAAAACTAAATAAACACGCTAATTTGTAAAATTTATCGCTCAGTGGCTTTAACCGGTACTTAAATATTAAAGGATATCCAATTATAAACACGATTTGGTATTATGTACTTTACTTATGCATATTTTGTCCTGTTTGCCATACGAAACTGTGTTAATTTCAGATTTTAATATAATGTGATATACCATTAACCACATTGATAACTTATATAGAAATGAAAATGTTGAGCAGATTTCAAATATGGTTTTCTGTTTCAGGGTACAAGGTCAGATCAACGGATAAATGTACTTTCCTTGTTACATGTACAGTTGTTATTGAAAATAAAATAACGTTTATGTAAAAATATTTGTTCCTCGGTAGTTAACTTGCTTTCATTCCTGTATCAGTGTTCAAATAATAAAACACTGATATTACAATCCATGCACTCTAACACTAAATTTAACATTTCATCAAAATTAAATATTTCACTTTAAAAACTGCGTGGCACATGTACAAATTGCATTGCTAAATAACATAACATTTATAACAGTTAATGCAAAGCAAATGGTTGTGTCACACCGAAAGCATGTTCATGCATTGCACCTTTCATTGATGCATATCAATTAATCAGATTACGGCTGTTAGTTTTATCAAATGTCTGACTTATAAGACTTAATAGATTATTCCGATATAATGATTCATAATATTATTTTATTAAGTGATATCTTACAAAATCACATATGTACTAAAAGAAGATAAAGGATGAAAATGTGTTTAAAGTCTACGACTTTGTTTTGAATAAAGAATATTTTACAGATGTCAATATGGTACTGTGAAATACAATTTAACGACGATACTCGCTACTTCTATATGCAAATAAAATTATGAAATTTTAGGTCATTTGTCATACATGTAATATTTATATATAAAAGCAACATTTATAGGTTTTGTTTCGATTCCGGTTAGTTACAATACTCTCACCAATAAGATTAATTCTTACCTGGCGACACTTTATTAATTTATTACCGGAAGGGAGACTAAAATGTTGCCTTTACACAATAATTTATGCAACATTAATTTGAGTTTCTATCTTATCCTGAAAGTTTTCGATAACAAAAGTATAAGGGTATATAGTTCATGATCTTATCAACACAGCAATATTATATTCTATTAGGAGAGAGAAGTTTGGTTAAATTGCCATTGTCTTTAAAATAGTAACAAAGGAAATAACGAACTCAATGACATACCTTATATAATAAATTTCGTTTCTTTTATTGCGTTTCATTTTAATTTTACCAAAAAGTATCTCTGTGACAGTCAAATTAAAAATAGTTGCGTAATTAATCTGATTTGGATTTGTGTCAAGTGTCTCACAGTCACCATATTGTCACCCTAGTGCAAAAACTAAATAATAGCAATGTTATTTAATTGCACATATTGATATTTGGCACTAGGGTGACGATATGTACATGTTACATTACAATTCGATAAAAGATTTATCACATTTATCAATTACGAAATTCAATGCTGTTTACTTGCACCTTCTTCGCGTTCAGTACTTCAGAATACGTTCAGCATGAAGGTTGCCATTTGCATGTTGGTACTTTTGCCTTTGGCTTTGAGTGCCCCTCTGACTGCTGAGCAAGAGGAAATTTACAAAAGATTTATCTTTGGAAAATTTCAGTTGCCTTCAGGTGAGAATTATAAGTATAAACGTTTCAGACTGGTCTTCTACACAATAAGAGTATATTGTCTCCTCTTTTATTCATATTATCACATAATTTACTTCTGCTCTATCAGTCAAACAGAACGTCTGTTCTTAGCTATTGCTCTGACTGCTGAGCCAAAGGAAATTTACAGAAGGTTTCAGTTGCCTTCAGGTGATGATTATATGTGTGAGCGTTTCAGACTGGTGTTTTGCACAATAACATTCCATATTCTCCATGGGCGTTTGACATTTTTTATTCATATTATCACCTAATTTACTTTTATCCTTCAGGTCAAAAATAATGTCTATACTAAGCTATTGCTAGTTTGCCTTTAAGGTTCAAGTTTTCGAAAGTAACCATAAAATTCAAACATCCGGCAAATAGCCGTAACATCAAGAAGTGTTTCCATTTTATAGTTCCAAAGGAAAACCTCTCATTAGTAGGTTTTATAATAAGTTGCAAGAGTCTCTTTCTTAAAGGACCATAAAGATGAAATCATAACTATCAACTAAAAGAGCATGCAATTATTTTACAGTACACGACATTGGACAGAAACTCATAGACTTGCTAGGATCAGACACATCGGAGGCAGCATGTGAGACTGCATGCCCTACTGCAATGAATGCGCTGGTTCCCGGATCAGGTCTGATTGGAGGGTCTTTGTGCGGACCAGCTTGCCAATGGTAAGTCTCTTTCTGTATATTTAGAATATACGATTAGGAGTAACCACAAAATCAAGAAATCTAACTTCAGCCGAATAATGTTCCATTTTAAAGTTTTTAGTTTAATCTCTAGTATTTTTATTTATACGATTTAACCATACAAAAGGACGTAAACATGCTGTAAACATTAAACAAAAATGTGGAAATTCTGATTTGGTATTGGTATAATCATATATACACTATTATAAACACAATTTGGTAATGAGTTGTATACATGTACTAATACGTCTTGACTGTATTCCTGTTTGCCAACAATATTTATACTATTTTGATAAAATATGATATTACTTCGACCACATTAATAAACGTAATAGCTTAAATAGGAATGAAAAATGTTACTTTGAGCAGATTTGAAAATATAGTTTTCTTTTCAGGGTACAAAAAAAAGTCCAGGGATAAAGGTCAATACCTTGTTGCATGTATAGTTATTTTTGAAAATAAAATAACTTTTATGTAAGATTACTTGTTCGTCGGTTCTTAACTTGCTTTTATTCTTGTGGCAGTGTTAAATTAATAAAACTCTCACATCACATATCCACCCCATGTACTCCAAATTAAACATTTTTTATTATGAAAATTAAATATGTCGCTTAAATACCGCATGATACATGAAAATTCCTTATACATGTAACTTACAAGCTATGAGTTTAATGTAGTTGTTCGCAATATTTCGCTTATTTATATGCATGTGTTACATCAAAATGTTTATTTGGCATAGCAAAGTTAAAAAGTATGGAAAGGAAAACTAATATGCTCTTTCGATTTCGTTTCGGTGTTTGATTGGTTGGAGTTTTACTGGTCATCTTACTGTTAAGTCTGAAACACGATAGGGTACATTGTAAGATTGCAAAGTTACGCTCACAACTGTAGGGTTGCCATGCGTGGAATAAATAGATAAAC